>WEKX01000888.1:100437-144776 GCA_013390025.1 Pitta sordida
AGGTTTTTCCAGGCTCCAAGAATGCCGACCAGAGCTCAGGGACACCCCTTCCCTGCCGCGGAGGCAGGGCGAGCACGTGCGGGGCGGCACGGGGTCCCTGGGGCCGGCATGAGCACCGGGGGCGGGCCAGGGGCTGGGGTGGGGGGAGCAGCGGCGTGAGGTTTGGGCTGCAAGTACACATGGTCACAGCAGCCGCTCAGAAATGGTTCCCTTTGCTCCCCCCTGCTCACAGAGCCTGAGGGGAGAAGCAGAAAACTGTCCGCACCGCTCCAGAGTTCCGGGGGGTGGAGCAATGGGCATGGTTGCATGCATATTAACAACCTGCACTTCTTTGCGAGTTTAGAGTTCCGTGACACCTTTGACATGTCCTGTTCCTCGCGATGGACGGGATATAACTGTAGTATTAAAGTATACAAACAGGTTCTTTCCATTTCCTTTACTGTAACTAAAGTCTAAGTTAATAAAAAAAAAATCTCTGTGCTTTTCACCTCAGTTCCACTAAAAACATTAAGACTTAATCACAAGGTGAAGTGCTTCTTAATTGGAGGGATCTTAAGGCAGAAAACATATTTATGGGTACACTTAAATAATTTACATTTTCGTATTACTCTCACTGCTATAGACAAATTCAAAAGCTTACAGAACTGAGATTTAAGCACACAGAATCACATTTGTCAAAAAAACGAACAGTTATCAAGTGCCTTGTCCTCTCATTTTTAAACTACTAACAACAATTCTTGCATGCACACCTGGTCATAAATTAATAGCTATTCTACTTGAATGGAGCCCACACACTCAGAGACAGCCTCAGACAAGGCAGAAGCTTCTGTAACACTGCTCGCCCCTTTCCCAGGCCTGGGATTTTGTCTCCCTGGACACAATATCACACAGACTGGCAGCTGTGATTAAGCAGATTGAAGAAACTGGGCAAATCATTGCATTCTCTATCTGAACATTTGCATTATAAAGCTACTGTTGCTTTCGTCAAACCAGATTCTATGCCGCTCTGCTTGAGTGCTGCATTGCTTCAGTCTTTAGTACGGTTCTCTTAAAAAAGTTCACAAGCTACATGCCTTACTTGCCAATTCTCAGCCCCTCCAACATACGCTTATTTTTCAATATTTAAACAGTATTTAACTGCCTTCCTTATTAATGTCATGATCTATCAGCAGTAGCGAGCATTCCATAGTGCTTTCTTGCCATAACAACTTGGTTTTAACAACTGCAATATAGTATGAAATTATTAGCCAGCATACATTGAAACAGAGTAAAACTGACCCATTTGTGACACTGCTTGAAAGCACTTGCATTTCCCTCCCAATTTCATATGCTCAGCCAATAGAAAACCCCAAGAATCTTCTCGTCTTTCCAGACAACAGATTTAAGATCAAGTAATAAATATTTTTGTCTTTAGCTCTGTAATGCCTTGTTTGAAAATGCCATACTGTGACTCAACTGCTTTGCTTATATTTGTAGTCATTTGCCAAATGCTAGAGCACAGCACTTAGCCATATTATTGCACTAACAAGGGTTGCATGGGCACTAAGACTTTCTGCTTCAGATCTTCTGTAGCCTTATACTTAAAAGGTGTGATGCTAGGACATGAAGACCTCCCCTAACTCATGCTCAAGCTGTCTAAGCCTCTAAACACCTTTTAAAAAACCCTGGCCTTTAAAAGATAGGAATGGGCATGCGGTGGCTAACATCACATTTCAAAAACTAACTCAGATAAAACAGTTGTGTATGTACAATATGGAAAATAACTCTTATTCTGCATTCCACAACACTGGCTACCTCAGCTAGCTCTTTTATGTGGGACATAGAGTATCTTCTCCCTGTTCCTCTCTACATCTTTCAGAAAACCTGCTGAAGGGTATCCTGCCAGCAGTGCCATACACTTCCTCAGCTCAGAAGATGCAAGGTCCCTTAGGGGTGTCGTGTGTTAAGGAAGGAGAAGGAATTCCTAATTGCCTTTACACAACTTTACAACCATGTAAGGTCCAGCCAGAACTCACAGAACTCTTCAGCAGATGAGGAGGAACATGACATTGACGGGATAACACAAGTTTGTCCTGACGTTGCCAAGAGCTCTGTTGATCTCTCCCTGCCTTGATCATTTAATGACAAAGGGTAATTTCCTTCAGTTCCATTTAACACCATCTATTTTTGAAGAGGGAGAAAAAGAGAATATGTGGGAGCATATGATTATATATATGTCTACAAAAGGAAAGAAAACAATCAAGTATCACACAGTACAGTTTAATGAGCTCATCCTAGACACTGAATGTATCGAAATTGAAGTGTAATGCAGTAATTGCATGGGGGGATTCAAGAGCAGAGTGAAACACTGAACAGAATTCAGACCAAACTCACAAGGTTGCCTTTTCTTCCTCCTCCTTGTTCTCCTAGAGGTATGAATTACTTCTGGCACATATCAGACACAATTTTCACCATAACCTTAAGCATAGTTTATTATCCAGTTCCAGGCAATAGGGCATGGTATCCACAAAAAACATCAGAGAAACACAAAAATCATCTCCAACAGCAGAGCTGGAGATGATTAGAAAAAGAATGATAAAAGTAACATGAAATGCCTTAAAAAGACAGCATTTCAGCTAGCTGCTTCCTCTTCTATTTGGTCAGAGAAATGCTGCCAAAGTTAAGGAGTCCAAATACATTACTTTCACTTTATTTTAAGACATTTTTATTAATTTTAGCTACTCACATTTTTATTGCATGTTTTAAACCAAGACTACTGGGCAGCTTGTAAGAAAAACATGCACAAGATCCTCAGTAGAACTGTTCTTATCCCCTGTAGCACAGAGTTTACAACAAAACCATGTCAAGTAGCAAAGTATGAATTCTAAATAGGAAACAATGTGGCAACTAAAATTATTCCAGTATTTCCATAAGCAATGCAAGTAAAGAGAGAAAACAGTGAAACAAAATGAAAGAAAATGGTTAATTGATTGAGAGGAAATACAGCTGTAGGGTTTATCCATAAATCCTATAGTGTTCAACACAAACCAGGGAGTCTGTAACCGGCATATGGCAGATCAACATGCCCTCAAGCCAGCATTTAATTCGCACTTCAACATAAGAACAAATTATGCTATAATCAGATTTGTCAGCTTCTGGGTTATAACCAAAAACTGACTACTTGTTTTATCCTCAGGAGATCCATTCAGTCTCTATTTATTTCTTGAAAATCTGACTATTAACATTAAATGTAGCAAAAATCTGAGAAGCTGGGAACTGAAGACATGAAATATAACAACCCTAAGACCTCACCAAATGTAACATCAATTCCTAGGTATAGTCTCCAAATTCAGAGTTTTACATGCTAAAATATTATTCAGAGGGTATTTTTTTATTTCAGATACTATTCTTTTTTTATAAATATGGTATCTGAAGATATTCTTTTTTCTCTGTCTCTCACTGATCTTGACATGTCATGGGTGAGGGCTCTGAACTGAAGAAAACTGACAACAAAATCAGGATGGGAGAAAAATATGGAACATCACAGACCCTCAATGCTGAATACGTCTCATGACTGAAGGAGAACTAGAATAATACGCTAAGCTATGAGTGGATGAAATTGTGGATAAAAGGGATGTGAAATGAAAGCCATGTAAACAACTGATTAGGAAGAAGACAACTGAAAACCTCAGGATTGCTCAGAGTACAGGAAAAAGCACTAAAGATCTTTTAAATGTCTGAAAAGAGCAATAGGAAACCTACTGGAATTGGATGAGTGATTAGGGTCTACTGACAGAGAACACTCTTCTGCAGAATTAGGATGTACATCTGCTCAGTACCTGAGAAAGAACGAGTAGTAAGTTGTCGCTGCTTTGCAAAAAAAGCAGAAGAGACTATAACTGTACTCAAGACAGTAATTAACCTAGAAATAATTGTGTTTCCTATAACACAGATACATAATGATATATCAAATAAAACTGAAAAAAGGTAATGGGCAAGATCATTCTAGCACTCATATTTGATGGATTCAGGAGCCTAACACATTTATCCATTTGTTCATTCATTATACTCTGTCGCACAGTGAAATGTGTTTTCCACCTAAAATAAATCTTGGTCTAACCATGTACTTGTGCAAAATTAAAATTTCATTGAGAAACTGCATTTTTAACTCAAACAATGATGAAATGCTGATACTAACAACCAACTCTGTTTTTTAACAGTTTCAGAGAGAACACTAAATCTAAGCAAATTTGTCCTTCTTAGATAAAATAAAGATTTGCACAGTAAACTGTGTCCATGCACAAGAGACCATTTTTTTCGTTCTCTGTTTGTGGGAAAATCATGAAATGTGCCTATCTATACTCCTCCTGCATCTCTGTAAGGAATAATGCTTTTTCATTATGCAAATGTGGTGTATTACCAAGTAAATGGGAGAATCCATGCAATGACTAAATCTACCTTAAAACTGATTAAAAAACGAATCAGTATTCAACAAACAGAACATGAATGGTGTTGCCTAGAAGAAAACTAAGAAGAGTTAAAAAAGATGAAACTCAATTCCATTAAAACAAGGAGGGAGTAGCTATTTCTGCACTATCTGTTGCAAAGTGGGTTGAAGAAATATGATTCCACATACACACACTCATATATACACATTCCAATAAAAATTGGCAGATTCAGCATAAAGAACAGTTCCTGTGGAAGAGCTTAGCATTTCAATGCGTCCATTCCAATGTGTATAAAAAAGGAATTACTTTGGTTTAGTTCTAATATCTGTCTGCAATTACTGTAATTAAAAATTAATTACTTTATAAGAATAAAGAAACAATGATGATTATTATTGTTTCCAGCTATGCACACATAAACTACTTAGTATCACGACCTCAGTGACACTTCCAGCGAAAAAAGAATCGGTGGCAAGTCACACATATAATTCCAGCAGGAAAAGATCATTTTCCTTTCTCAGACCTGAGATGTAATGGTGATTCCAACAAATGGCAAAATGTAAAAGACAGCTATATCTGATTTCACAGACAGAAAATGAGACCAATGAAAGTTACTGTTACTTCATAATTGCCGAATATTTTCTTGTGACATTTGTAAAATTCAAAGAGCCTTCTCCACCCCTCACCACTCAAAAGAGAATAAAAAACCGTGGCCTCCACTGAACACCATGTTGTCTTTGATCCTACAGAACTGAAGAAATCCATCAGCTAGTTAGTACATATGTGTGATGATATCATACACTGTTGCTGCTCTCTAATAGAATAGTACAGGGAGGCTTTTACAACCACTTGACAGACTGTTATAATAGCTACAATGAAATCAACAAGGTTTAATTTTGTGGGGGAAAAATAAAGTTTCAAAATAAACAGAGAAAACCTTGAGACTCACAGTGAATCCCCTCTGTATTGCGACCTCTCCATTACAACCCCACCCATTTGCGAAGCAACTTTTTCGCAAATATGATTCAGCAGTCCGCGAGCCCAGCTGGCTGAGACATGCACAGTTGATTCTGCTCTGCCGAGGGGCGGTGCCGCGGTGCCTGTGGGGCGGGACTCACCCCACCCTGAGGGGAGGGGGCTCACAATGGCGGCACCGTGCCCCCAGTCCCTGAACGGGGAAACTGCCCCATGAAAGTGAGGCAAGCTGTGTGCTGGGAGGGTGCAGCAACAGCTGCGTCAGGAGGAGGCTTCTGTCTGGGACCGTAGGGTCAGCGCTGCCCCTCTCTCATGGGACCAGTGGATGTTAAAGGGAAAGAAACCTGACCTCCCCACCCCCGCCACCCTGTGGGCTTCTCTGGGCTGCTGTGGTCGCTCCCCAGTTGCTTAACTGCCTGACTTCATGTACCAGATTTGAACCAAATACATTAAAATGAAGAGCAGAAGGGGAGGCTTTATTATTTGAAGACAAACTTTCATAGTGTGGAGGAGAAGAAAGCATTCATATAGTTGCTCTGTAACTCAAATGAAATCTACCCCTTTGCATCAGCTCCATAGTACAATTTGCTATATTTTCCTACTGAAGGGAGACAGCATCGTAGTTTTGGTCACAATTGCTTTGCCTGGGCTGGTCTTCTGAGAGAATATCATCAGCCGAACACAAGCAGATACACTCCGAGTACTGCTAACTGCCAAGGGAGTCATGTCACGTATGCATTGCATAAAAGAGTTCAGCAGAGAGCTGAAACCATCATTTATACAGCCATCTGAGAGGGAATTCAACAGCAGTTAATATTGAATTGACTCATGTATGATTTATGGTGACTTCAACAACCCAAATGTAAACATTCGTATTTCAGACATACTGAAATACATTCGATCAAAAAGTAAATGGTGAATAACCCTGAGAACAGTGATGTCAAGACTTATTTGGAAAAAACAAATTGAAATAGTAATTTTTTTAACCATGAAAATAGATACAAAACCAACATTTCACATGAATAGAAATTCCAAACTTACTCAGCTTTCATTTTTACGTAAGACTTGGGAAAACAGGAACACAACCTTCATGTATATTCTCTATTGGAAGGATAAATTGTTCTGCTCTACCAAGCCTATATGGCGACATCCCAGAAGAATGGAAAGAAGAAGGAAAAAACCACAAAAGACAAAACATGCATTTTCAGAGTTCTACTTACAATTCTCATTCACTTAGAAGTAAGCCTGTTTCTTCATGATCCCCTTGTAAATGTTACACCGCTCTGGAGCAGCAGTAAATGCAGAAGCATGAGGAATAGACAGTCATGCTCTCATGCAGCAATACTGTCTGGGATATAAAGTCTAGTCAACATATCATTTGTCTGGAAATGCATATGAAAAATGTAATGAAAATAGTTCCTGTCTCCCTCCTCCACTCTGTGACATCCAGTTCAGCGCACGAACTTCAGTTGGCTTTGCGTTTTCTGGAAATTACCTTGAATTTTTAGGAAGATGTTGACAGATGACTGGAGGCAGGTGGAAGAAACAGCATTCTTATGTTCTACATCCCTAACTTCCTAAATTCCTTTCAAACATCCCTTCCATTTACATCAGTTTTAGCAACTTGCCTTTTTTTGTAAGTCATAATTTGGTATTTAATGCCTCTTATAATCTCAGAACTGGTACATATTTTCAAAATATCAGAACAATAATAGATGTTTTCTTTTTTTTTCCTACATTCTGTCTCAGCCTTGGGCGCAAGTAAGGTGATCCTCTTGATCACCAGCTCTGTAGCCAAGACAGTAATACCTGTGGTATATCTGAACATACTCCTCTAGCAAACCATTGTCTATATTCAGCACAACTGCATCCTTTGTGTCACTCTGATCCCCAAAACTGCCCTAATGTCTCTAAATGAGACTCTTATCTCTTTGGTGTCTTTCAGACCTCAGGAGAAAACTTTATGTTACCCCCATGAGTATTAGTTGGCAGGATCCTTCCTTAAATTCCACAGACAGTCACTGGCCACTTAGAAAAAAACCAAACCTGTATACATGTAAATAACTTGTGAATGGAAGAAAATCATTTTGTATAAACATTCAGGTCACCAAGACATTGAAAATTAAGATTTTTATTCATTCCTGAATAGAAAATGTTCCTGTTTTCTATGCAAACTTCATGTAAATTTTATGCAATTAATGTTTTAAAATTTTAAATAATTGCAGAGTAAAATCTTGGTTACAGCTGAGGTACATTCTTGGCTTCATGTACTAACCTGCATGCAGACTGCTGTAGTATTAAATTAATGAAAGGTGATTTCAACAAGCCATGAATGTAACTCAAGATGGGAGAATGTGATCTCACATAACAGAATGTTGGGAAATAGCCTTAATTGTAGGAAATTCCATTTTGAAACTATATCATATCACCATCAATGATATAAAAAACATCTTTTGTGATGCTTAAGGAATCTATCATTATGACTTATTTTCAAAAAATCAGATCCAACACTTTTGCAAATTTTAAGTAAAGCTTTTAAGAAAAATTGAAAACTATGCATTTGTTGCTTGGCTCAAATTTGAATTTAAGTCAGAAACAGAATTACTTTTGTCAAAAGATAAAGCTATTCAGGTCTACATTTGTATCACATTCTTCTTGCTTTTGTTTGCGAATGCCATCCAGAAGACTAGATGATCAACACACGAAGTACTCCTCTTAATTCTCTGCTTCCCAAAAAAATGTAAGTCCAAATGCTGTATAGTTCAGTAGTGAAAGATTGTAAAATCTATCTATATAAATATACTGTCAGGATTTAGCCTTAATAAAAAAAAATACATGCTGATTTTCACTTTTTTCTCATTTTTTTACAGTTGTGAAATGCATCATCTTTTCTTCCATATTTAACTTGCCAATCACTGAGTTACAGTACAACAAAACACTGAAAGACAGGACAAAATATACATTCAGGGCTATTGAAGACTGAAGGTAACATTCTGCACAAGCATATGGACACAAATCCCACCAAAGTCAGTACCAGTGCATCTGGGTGTTGTGCAATATAGACTTGCCACTCATCAGCACTCCTTCCACATTATTTTATTCACCACTATGATTCACACAGTCCTGAAAGAGATCTAATGAACAGGCTCTGAAGGGTCTTGTCCCTTCCATATAACACAGAAGGAGCTCAGACCACAGTATCAGGCTGAATGTCTTGTTTCAAACCTCTTAGCATCTCCTGCATCTGCTACCACTCCTACCCCACGAGCAGCAGTCTTTAACTAAAAGCCTGAAGACCACCTCTGAGATAAAAGCAGGCACCAATAAGATTCCTACTTTCCAACTTCAAATCCTGTGACTAAATCAAAAGCAAAAGAATACTGTAAAGTTCCTGATATTTTATTGAAGTATATAGGATTTGAAAACAAACCATGTGGAGTTTTTATCAGTCCTACTATGCTTTAACTACAATATGCAATACCTAGAACTTGATCTAGACATTCAAGTTCATGGTATCAAGAACTGGTGAACTCAGGAATATGAAGCAATCAGAAGCATACATCACCAGCAACAGAAGTGTTCACAAGTTCCTCCACCTTCCTGCATGCATGCAGGCATGCTGTCCTTGGGGTGAAACCTGGACATGCATCATTCCTCCTAATCCCCACTCAAGTTTCAATGAAAAAGAAATACAGACCGGAACTGCACCATATCCTCCTGCAGTCTATTTCCACTCACCCTTGATGTGTACCTCCATGCCTTTTCTGACCCTCTGCAGATATCAAGACCGGTATGCAGAGATTAAGAATTCTTGTCAGAGAGGTTGCAAAAGGCACAGATACCCAGCAATGCTGCTATCAGCACCTTCTTCATTGATCCATGGAGCGACCTCACAAATCCTGCACAAGACTAGTTAATCCACAAGGGATATTCCTTCCCTTTAAGGCATTATCAATGCTCCCAAAGACACCTAAGGAAATTTCTGCTGTTTTTTAGATTTGATGTAAAATCAGTAACATAGAAACCTCAGGTCATGAAAGATCTTCAGAGAGCTTTGTCAGAGCCTTGCTCTCTCTGTAAACCCCTGCCTATATTATTATTTTTAGTTTCTCTTCCTGTTGTGCATTAAACACTGTTGTTGATTCTAGGAAAGAAGTTGCTGTGGGTAAGAAATCCCAGTGTATATTTTATATATCAGCTTGTTAGGTAAGATCATTATTATTTTACCATACAAAGCAGTGCTGAATTTTCACTAGTACAGCATCTGCTGGTTACCTACCAATGTATTCACATCAGATGTTGCTAAATTATTTAAGTCTCTGAAATTCTTTTCTGAAGAAAAGTGGACAACCTTGACTTCTACAGCTCTGTTCCACTGACAGCATTTGTTTTGCAGACCTTCTGGAGATCGGGCTATTTCTGACTTTTTTGTTAGGATAGTTCTACACAATGTTTCAAATTCAGACATGTAAGTCCCTCTCCCCTCCTAATGTTTTCTTGTTTTATTTGTTGCTTAGATGTCAGTTCAAGATATTGTTATTCTTGCTACATCATATCTGCCATGTTGTTGTAACTCCTTAGTCTTCCCTGGCCAGCAAGACACTGTTACAGACTCTCAGCATTACCAACATCCAAGGGACTGCAACAGTCATACGAATTACAGCCAAAGCTTTCCAAAGATTTTCATGTTGCATGGTATACTTTCTAAGATCATGAAGAGAGAACACCAACATACAGCCATACAAAATACCTAGTATCCTTGAAATTTTTCATCCCATGCCCACTACTTGAAAATGAAGTTTTATTAACTGAGTTTGCACTTAGGTTGCATTTTTGTGAACAGCTGTTGCAATTTTTTTTATCTTGGATTTCTACACTTAGAAAGAGGAAAACAAAGTGTGTATTGTATGCATAAAAGTACAATTCTAAGACTCACTTGAGAAAGGTACGAGAGCAGCAGTCTGCAAAAAGCTGTGTTGAGAAATTAGTAGGAAACTTGTTCTTAAAAGGAGAAGAATAGAAAATCTACAGAGAGGAAGAATCATTGCTCTTTTCCCACAGCCTGCCCTTTGTGTCTCACTGGTCAAGATAACTAGCTAAGTCACTCACCAACAGCACAAAATTGATCCCATAGATTGCCCGAACTCTCTGAGCACCACCCTAGTCTATGTGCTCCCACAGGACAGAGGAAAGAAAAACACAAGCCGTGGACACAGTGTAGGCAGATCCACAAGCACACAGGTTCACCATTTGGGGCTAAGAGAAGCCTGAGAGTTTGCAGAACACAGGATTTCTCTTTGAATACGCACCACTACCATAATATACATTTATATTAACTTTTAAGAACTCCTCTCATGCATGTCCTCAAATAAAGCTAACATTTTACTTATCATTTGAAAAGCTTTCTGTACTTAATACATTTGGATCATCATGGGTTTGCTGGATTTATTTATAAATTAATAAATCCAGAAGGAAAAAACCAAAAGAAACATACCTTCAAGGTAGGTATAATCCAACAAATTTAGCAAGCACAGATAGTAAATTAGAGATTTCTAGTACATGTGATATTTCATTAAGAAATTTTTTAAAACACTTGAAAATTGAAAGTAATTTTAGATTAGTTTAAGGAAGTAAAACATAACTAAAGATTAGCAGAGTGGAATTAAAGTAGTATAGAAAATCAATCATTGCACTGAAGAACAGAAAAGAAAATTGGTTTATAGTCTTCAATAATTAGAAACAGTTGGTTAGGAACAGTTCTCAAGGAAGTTTACTGTGTTTTCTGAAAGAATTACAAAAAAAAATCAGCAATACAATGGTTCTGATCCCACATAAATCACTAAACATGAAACTCATGTCTGTAAACATTGGCACATACTGCAATGTTTAGGAAAACAAATAAAATCCACTATTTTAACTGATACCTGGATTATCCATGGCATTAAGTCATCTGTGTGGTGTGACTTGAAAGTTAAGACATATTTCTCCCTCATGCTCACATGTTGTGTGTGGGAAGGATGCAGGAACCTACTGCTAAGTCATCAAACATATCTAACACTGCCCCCATCAAAAGCCCCCACTCATAAGTGGGCTTCTGATATGTGTGACTTGGCATGTGCATGGGCACATGTGGAAGGGGAGGCACTGTCCCATACCACAATCAGCACAGAAATGGTAATTGTGACATTCATGGCAAGTGTCTCAATGGCACAGACCTTGTAAATGCTCATGATGCCAGCTTTCAAAGCATCCTCCCAGAAGCTGCACCTCACTTAAAACTATTTCCTAGATTAACGCTGATGCATTCTCCTGCAATGGGCCAGGTGCTGTAGAGGTGTTTGACTGATGCAATTCATAATTTAAAGTATTGCTGTTGTAAGAACTGCTCTCTCTGCTGCCAAGCACCTAGCAGCTGGAAGGCTGACAGCTGGACTGTGTGCAACACAGCTGTTTGCGATGTATTTCAAGAGCCTTACAAAAAGCTTCAAGTATTGGGTTATCACCACTTGGCAGGCCTAAGACATGTACACAGAATAGCACTAACTAAGTTTACCAGTCTGACCTGGCTACCTATTCTCAGTAAGAAGAAATACATTACAACTAGAAAAGCTGAAACATGTAGACCACAGTCAAACATCTTACAGAAGAGAAAGAAAACATAAATCGCTCCTCAAAGATAAAGGAATATTCCCCTTTGAAAAGATTCTAAGCAGTCAGTCATCATGCCTAAAGTCAGTCAATGTGCACAACAGGAGAAACCCAGACTGGTTCAGGAGGAAAATCAGCACAATCAAGTGTTTATCTGAACTAAAACCAGTGCTGACCAAAGACAACAGGGGACAACAGAACAGCTCTGTAGTTTAGCCCTTCAGTCTGTTGGACACACAGCCATTTGCTAGTTAAGCTGATCAGCATAAAAATAATGCTTGAGGAGGAAAAAAGACAGCTGTGGTTGACAAGTCTTTCCTGTAACTCCTTGGTCTCAGGCTAGTTACTGTCCAGCTCCAAGTCAGACACTGCATTCTTGTAATGGGAGGTCCCTATGTGTTGTGGCAAAAACAAGGTTCTTCTCTTTTTAAAGAAACAGTTCAACTGTAGTCCGCCCTTATTAGCAGCAAGTGGCCAGCATCTGATTAGAAATGAGGTCTTCTGTGCCACTCAGGGACTACAACCTCTCGTGCAAATCTACTGGGACACCACAACTGGGACAAGCACAGGTCTGTTAGAACACCTACTTGTGCACAAGGAGAGGAGGGCCTGCTGCTGCTAGGAGTCACTTACAACTGAGTCGTTTGTAGTATGAACCTGCTGAATGCCTGGGCTATCTAGCAAAACTTTCACAACCTTTAATAGACCAGGACTTAACTCAAAAGAATATGCAATGCCACTTGTAAGAGATCCACTGTTTTGTTTCAAGACTTGCATGTTCACCAGGACTGGAGTCCTCAGCACAAGAATGACTTGGACCGTTAGAGCAGGCCCAGAACAGGCCAAGAAGATGATCAGTGAGCTGGAGCACAACTCCTATGAACACAGACTGAGAGTTAGGGCTGTTCAGCCAGGAGAAGAGAAGGCTCCAGGGAGACCTCACTGAAGCCTTGCAGTACTGAGAGGGGGCTTACAAAAACAAGGGAGCATAACTTTTTATATATGCAGATAGTGATAGGACAAGAGGGAATGGCTATAAAGTAAAATAGGAGAGATTTAGATTAGCTGTAAGCAAAAAATTCTCTATGCAGAGGGTAGTGAAGCATTGGAACAGGCTGGCCAGAGATGTTGTGGATGCCCCATTCCTCTAAGTATCCAAGGCCGGGGTGGATGGGACCCCGAGCAACCTTATCTAGTGGGGGGTATCCGTGCCCACGGCAGAGGGGTGAGAACTAAGGCATCTTTAAGGTCCCTTCCAACCCAAACCATTCTATGAATCTATGATTTTTTATGAAAGCACAAAGTTTCATGAAAGCCTTCTGGGCTGAATATTCTCCAAAATCTCTAGTGCTTCAGCAGCACCAGACCTTCTGGTCTATATTCTGTTTTCTGTGCATCAACCATGATCTTTTAGTTTATGATCCTTCTCTCTACCTGCATGGAAAGGCCTCACAGATACCAAATATTTTTAAAATATCCTTAGTTCTTTAATCTCTTTGCTATAGTAAATATTGATATGAAAACCAGTGTTTAATCAAGTTCTAAGGACAACAAAGAATTGCAGTCATGTTCTTCTGAGCTTGCAGTGGGCAAGACTTTAGTTTTAATGACTTATAAAGGAGAACAGTGTCATGAGTAAGGGCACTACTGAGAGAATATTTGAGCGAAGAGGCAGACGTCACATCTGCTTCTTTGTGATTCACTTCTACTATTATTATTACTATGTGTCATTTTTTATTTCAGCACTAGAATTCCACATTACAAAAATGGACCTTCCACAACAAAATTTTCACTCAGCGAAATCCACATCCAAAACACTGGCATTTCATTCAGATCCATAACTTTTTTAAAACAAAAGGAAACAATATTCAACTCTTGCAGAAAACAAGCTAACCACAACTCCCACATAGCTTTGGGAACAAACTTAAAAATGACAATACTTGATATTTCACTCACATTTCATTCCTAGTGCCAAAGCTTGCTTTCTCCCCACCTCCAATACTGACAAAATTTATTTAAACCTATTAGGCTGTGGGGTAAAATAGAGCCATACTATTGTACTGGTGGTATGAAAGCCTGTAGTTGTATAGAAATGGATGTAGAAAATAAACCCAGATTTCAGTCAGTCATCTTCACATCATACTCTGTAACTTATTTCACTAAAAACATAGTCATACCTCAAAATTCGCAGGGGAACAGGTCTCCTCCAATGTCTCAAATTGCCCAATTCTTGAAGATAGGTGCATCATGAATATGCAAATAATCCATGCCCATTGCCCCACACCCTCAGGCACTGAGTACCTGGACACTGCTGCAGCCATGGGACTCGTGTGCCATCAGCCAGCACCAGGCAGGCGGGCAGCACCCCTGGCTAGGCATAGAAAGACACATCCCTGCATGTGAGCTCGTGTGTCTGCCACTGTCAGGACAGTCATAAGGCATACCCTCAAACAATGCCAATGTATTCCCATGACGACAGCTGGCGAAAGGAGGAGGACGGGGCTTCTGTGGAGCTCTTCTGGGTCTGAGTCCCACCGGCCCACCCAGGGTGCCTGGGCTAGCCGGGCAGTGCTGCAGCCACGCACAGGGAACTGTGTGCCATCAGCCAGCGCCAGGCAGGGGGGCAGCACCCCCAGCTAGGCATAGAATGACACATCCCTGCGTGTGAGCCCATCTCTGGCCAGCTCCCAGGGGCACTGGCAGAAGCAGCAAGAAGCCCCTGTAATGTGGTGGCATGTAATGTCTCCAACACTCATAAGGGACCGAACTCTGGGCATTGCTCAAGTGAGCGAGAGGCGCTGCCCCTCCACCACGCAGGGCATGCCCATCCCACCCCACAGGGAAGCGGCAGCACCGCCCCTCATCAAAGCAGAGGTACTGCGCATGTGTTGGCTGGCAAGCTCTGTGAATAATCGAATAATGTTCACTGAAAAAAATCCATTAAGAAATGAAAACGCGAAACCAGAAGCCCAAATAAGCAAGGTATGACTGTAGTATACTTGATTGTGTATTTGTCAGTGCTAAACAAATAATAACCATTTTACTGCAAGACCAAAATGTTAATCCATTCCACAGAAAACTGAATATCATTTAATTAAGATTAAGCTTTTTGTCCACACTTAATTATCAAAACTTACATTTAAATACTGCTTATCAACACAAATCTTTTAAGCCTTCTATTGAGTAGACTCTGTGTGCAAGTGACTACACTCACAAGTATGTGCAAAAACATTTATATAGGACTCATTTTACACACTTTTAAGTTTGAAGCCTCTTGCCAAGTCACTGCCTGGCACTGTGTCACAGCTTGAGGTATGAAACCAAGTTATAAAGAATTTGATGAATACAGTGTAACTGCCAACATTTTCTTTTGCTCATGTTTGCAAAGCTGGAAGGTCTAACACAGCATGATGACACAGACCCACCATGCCAAGCCACCTTTATTCGGGGATACCAAGAGTTGGCAGGAATTTTTCAAGTAGCCAGTTATTACAAGCTTCAGCTTCCATGGTGGCAAATGCTGCTGAGAAGGTGTTTGACAAAGAGCATGCTTGTTATTAACATTTACAGTGAAAAGTATGCCATATACATCCCACATATTTCTTAATCACTACTCCACCTTCCGCATGCAAATTTAATAAATTACTTTTATTTTCATGGAAATCTTACAGTTTTTTAAAAACAGGTCGCACAGGGAGGTGAATTTCATTCATTTGGTAACTATATAAGAGCTAGCATATAAATAAACTTAGAGATATTTTGCAATGGCTCAAGAAAGATTGATCATGAAGTATAAGCATAGGAAACCATTCAGGTATTGTAGCTGAGCAAAAAATTTCACTGTTAAATTAGTAAGTATACACAGTGAGCACAAAAGTGCCTAACAACTAAACCTAAGAAGTGCCACAAGACTTCACTGGAAAGGAAAATATCTGAAATAAAGATATGCTTAACATTGAAAGTGAAACATTCTCTTCTACATACTTGCAGGATATGCAGAGCAAATGAAAAGCTGGATTTTCTGGGGCTTGGTAATAATGGTGTTGTTGTTTTACTCAATACCTCAGGGACAACATTCAGTCACCCAGAATATGAGATATTCAGACATGATTTTTTTTCCCCAGTGCCTAGTACAAAGTAGATCCATCAAACATAAATCATAGGAAAGTGTTCCATACACTAGACTATAAAAGGAAATGACCCCACACCATACCAACTCTTCTACCTTTTTGATATCAACAAAATTTAGTGCAACATATTTTCAAAAGACAAAGCATCTCAGCAAAGAGACTGACAATTTGAAACACAGCTGTCACATTGTACACTACTCCCTGAAGAGATTATGCCTAATGAAGAGTTTGGAAGATAATTTTACAGGTCATTTCAAGCAAGATAGTTGAGATTACACATAAAAATGATGTTAGGTCAATAGCAGAAACTGTTATATTGCAGGCAGGAAAGAAATTATTGAACATATAATTTTAAAAAGAATGTGTCTTAAAGTATATAATAGGCTTGATAATGCCAAGAAACATATGATCAGAAAACCACAAAAGCTGATGCATAATCTATGCTTCAAGACAGTTATGCACATCAGAACCCTTTTTTCCCTGTTTTAATCTCGTAATTTGTGTGCCTCATTTACCTTACCACTGACATTTTAATACACAATCATTCCTCCTCACAAATACAAGAAAACAGTTATTTTTCATGATACAAAAGACAGTATTTCGAAGTATAAATAAGCTGTATAACCAGATGTCTGACTGAATTAGTGTCTTTCCACTAACTTAGTACACTAACAATCTGTTCTTCAATAACAGTTTTTCAGCAGGAAGTTTACATACAAATGCTATTACTTTCAAATCCCGAAGTTTACATACAAATGCTATTACTTTCAAATCCCATCAAACATCAGCACTCAGACAGTAAATGCCCTTTGCATCCTATTCTAAACCTCAAAAATGGCTCTTGGCCAATGAAATACACACTTGCACAAGGGGGAAAAACCCAAGACTTTTGCATTTCATGAGTCAATCTTCTGACATATATGTCACAAGGCATTTCTTGATACATAAGGGACAAGACTTGATGACTAGATGGACGAAGACTACTAGAAAGAGTTTATGTGCATATTATTTCTAAGACATAATTATTAAATTCATTAAAAGTAGCCTCATATTTTGGAAATTATTTCATTACAAATTCTATAGATTGCCCAAGTTGTGGTTTTCCTATCAAATTTTCTGAATTCAAAAGAAAAGTAAGATTTTTCACCACAAAATGCCATAAAAATTTTGTTTTGCACCACACAAATAAAGGTAAAAGCCTTCTATCCACTGCCAAAAAACTGTACGACCCTTTATGGTATGGCTGATGAGCTCAAAATACCTTCTTGAAGTCTTGTTAACATCAAAGGTAGAAACTACCTTGGACACAATACAGCAGTTCTCCAGAAAGAGGAGCTAAAAATACAAGAAATGGTTCTCTATAAATTGTTTGAGGTTTTATTATTATCCAGTTACTATACCACTAAAATGGCAGTCACAACACATGAAAAACGTTCTACAAACAACACATACAGTCAACATTAGCACTAAATCACCATGTGAGAAAAACTACTTTTCAAGCGATAGTCACGTGTCATATTACACCAGTAAGCATATTACCCTCTCAATAATGCCTAAAAGGAAGTACATCTCGTTTTTTCTGGACATCAGCTGGACATGGCCTATGGATGTCTGTGAAGTGTCTCTTTTCCATATCCAGAGAATCACAGAACCACAGAATCACACAGAATACTATGAGTTGGAAGGGACCCATAAGGATCATCTAGTCCAACTCACCAGCTAACGCCCGTACAGAGACCGAACTCACACCCCAGAGTGGTGAACATAAACCTAGTTCCCTCACAGTCTAACAGGCCACTCCAAGCCAGAAGGGACCCACAGGACCATCCAGCCCAACACCTCCAGCTAGACCATGTCTCTAAGATCCTCATTCAGTCTTCTCTTAAACATCTCCAGAGACGGTGACTCCACCACCTCCCTGGGCACACCATTCCAATGAGGGATCACTCTCTCGGGGAAAAACCTCTTCCTTACATTCAGTCTAAACCTCCCCTGGCGTAGCTTAAGGCCATGTCCTCTCATTCTGGTGTCGTCAGCCTGAAAGAAGAGGTCCACACCCACCTGGCGGCTACCTCCCTTCNGCCCCAAAGGACAGCTTCTCCATGCCTAATGTGCATGTACCAAACAAGCAATGCCTGCTAAAAGCACCCTTTTCAGTAGTGATAATATAAATTTGAGAAGGGACACATTCCTCAAATTTACACTCACTACACATATCAGGTAACTTCTGTCTATTCTCAAAAAAGACGGATGGATCACCTTCCATTGGTGAGTCTCCAGGGTCCTGGATCTACCTGTACCACAGAAGCAGTCATCTAAGGCCTTCACATGATATAACTGCAGTAAAATTCCTGTGTTTAGTACAACTTGACTAGGATGTGGGCTTTCCTTATGGCCCCTGTGAGATGATGATCTCCAAACAGGGAACGTGTTTGATCAAGAGCAACTAGCAGGGGCTTATAATCCTGAAGTAAAAATACCAGCACCCCAGGATTGCAGATTTTGTTTGAAGAGAGGCTTTGAAACACTTATGCAAGATCTACCCTTTCACAGCTGCACAACCATTCTAAAGCGTACTCAACAAAGCAACTTCAGAAATGCCATATTAGTTCAAGGCTGAAGTCCACTAGTGAGAACCAATCTCTGAACTAACCATCATAAGGTTTTTTTCTTCTGAAAGC
Organism: Pitta sordida; assembly: GCA_013390025.1. Taxonomy (NCBI): domain Eukaryota; kingdom Metazoa; phylum Chordata; class Aves; order Passeriformes; family Pittidae; genus Pitta; species Pitta sordida. The sequence continues at coordinate 119,296 of WEKX01000888.1, forward strand.
ACTCATTAGACAGATGCATTCATATATTTTGAAATGGGGTTTAAGACCAATGTGCAATAATGTATGCAGTTAAACCTAAGTGAGCATACTGACTTACTGATCCGCAAAGAGACTTAGGAATAGCAAGACAGCAGTGAATTCTGAAAATTCTGGTCGTTTTTAGCTGAGTTTATAAATATTCAAACACTGAGACCGTTCCTAGTTTCATTGGTGTTATTCCTTTCCTATATCCAGGCAGTTGGCAAGCGGCTGGTAAGTTGCTCATAGATAAAACAGCAAATATTAGGAGAGGCTGATAATAGAAATTTACCAGTTAAGCAATAAAATACCATTTGTGCAAAAGAAAGCACACATTTTCTGGTAGTTATCTGCAATTTTAGCACTAATCTTGCATTGCTTAATACCCATCTTCCCCCTCTGTGGGATAGCTTCTCCTCAGAAGCACTAACAAGTGGTAATTATAGAAGTCATGCTGACAGCACACAACCAGAGGGACATTGAATGTCAATTGACCTGGATGCTAAAAAATTGCAGTTCCTGGAACTTTTGTAATTTATGCCTATGTAATTTAGCTTTTTATTGCATATGTTTTTACATTCTGTTTTAAATGATAACTACCTGCCAAAACTCACCCAACAAAACTAAGTGAGGCTACATGACTTGGACAAAACGCGGTAATGAAAGGAGAATGGGTTTATGCACACGGCCGCGATATGCGCTCTCTCGGTGGGAGCAAACGATCGCAGGAGTTAAAATTTCTGAATTATATTAAACCCATTAGATACCGACAGTTTTATGTACAACCGACGTCTCTCGACCCCTCTCCGCAGCTGAACCCAGGCCACCCTTCGCATCCTACAGCAAAGCAGGCACCACGGGCTGCGCACGGGAGACAGGCGCCAGCTGGGCACGGCGGTGCCAACCCCATTCCCCCAAACGCCTTTCCCAGATACAAACACCCCGCTCCTCCACCGGAGAGGTCGAGGGAAGATGAACACGTTCTCACCACGGCTGCCCACGCCACAGGCTCTGCCCCAGCCCCGCCTTGCCCCCCGACCGCCAGCACCTGTCCCGCCGCCGCCTCTCCCCGTCCAGCGGGAGGCAGCGCAGAGCTCCGCGCCCGCGCAGCAAGGGAGGAACCGCCGGTTCCGTGCGGCGGGACTCACAGGGGGTAGAAGGCGTAGGGCGGCAGGGCGCTCTCCTCGCACGGCTCCGCGTCCAGCAGCAGGTAGTCCTGGCTGTCGTTCCGCCGGGCACCGGGCGCCGGGGAGCTGCTCTTCCGCGGGCCGTAGGGCTGCGCCTGGCTCATGTTGTATCGCGGCCGAGGCGCGCGGTCGCGGAGCTGCTCCCTCCGGGAGCCGCCGTTGCCCGNTCGCCTCCCCTGGGGCTCTCGGTGGCCCCTCCGCGCCGCCCCCGTCGGCTCCTGGCCGCCTCTGCCCAGCGCCCCGGCACAGCGCAGCTCGCCGCGGTGACAGCGCCTCACCTGCGCCTGCAGGGCTCGGCCACTGGAGCAGCCCTGCCCCGGAGAGGAGCCATGTGCCACGGACAGCCTCGCCCGCGGTCCCAGGCTCCCGCCGCTTCTCCAGCACGGCCCGCGGAGGTATAAAATGAATCCCACTGAACTCTCCCGTGGGAATTCAGAAGGACCGGCAGTGTGGCTGGGGAACAGGAACGCTCTGGGTTTCATTGTGGGTTGGCAATACAGCCGGCGCTGTGCTTGTGCTCTCGTGTAAGTAGTTTAGGAAAAGCAGAAGTGAAAATGAGTGCTAATGCACTAAATGGAGAAAATCTAGAAGTTTAGATCTTCCCTAGAAACTGGAAAATTTCCCTGGAAATTCCGTTTCCTGTTCACATAAAATAGTAAAAAAAAAAAAAAAAAAAAACCAACCAAACACACAAACCCAATAGTTTTGCAGTAATAACACTTCCCCAAAACTCAGTCCACTTGTATTTTAATTCTGCTTCACTTGTAGCATTTTGTTGGATGATATTTTACTCAGATTGCAATATGTACTTGAAATACATTAACATAATTACAGCTTTTCTAGGAGAAAATGTGAGGCACTGAAGAAACAACATATGACCTGTAGACATCTTTCACATTAAATGTAATATGTGCTACTTTATAAGGGAATAATTAGAGTTAAATGTTGCAAATGTGCAGTTAAAAAATTAGTGCATCCAAATAAAGTCACTCCCTCATTCTTGAGCATGTTCACATATTGAAATTCTTGCCAGTGTTTCTGTTGGAATAGCAGCTCTGTACCCTTTAGGCATGCACACCTTCCCTTGATTTGGTGATGTGTTGAGAAAATAACTGAGCAAACCCCAGTGCAGTCATTTGCAAAGCAGTCTTACATTGCCAGTGCTCTGCACCAGCTCTTGCCAGACCATAGTTTGAATGACTGTCTGAGCCACTGAGACTCGTTTCACCTACTGAACTGCAAGAGGAGGTGTGTAAAGAGATCCAAGCTCATTTATGTGGTCTTCAGAGGAGGTTTAGAAATACCTGCAGCCAAATTTCTGAAATTTCTTTTGTTCTTCCAGTTATGGCTCTTAAAATTACTCTCTAATGGGCTTTAGAAATCTTCCTTTCTTTGCAAATCATTTTTTTCAGTTCAAAAGTATTTTATTTTAAATAGGAGGTTTAGTACCAATGATACTGTATTTTATAGTTCCCATGTTGATTTTTATTTCATATTATAAAATATAAAAATATAAACAAAGTTTATACATATAAAACAGATGTTACAAATTTATGTGCAGTCTTTGCATTTGAGAAATATGTTATTGATAATATCTCATATTTTTACTGCAAGAAAATGGTTTCCCAGTACACAATTCTTTGTGATGGGAAGAATTTTAATGTGTTCCACTGCTCTTGTGCATAACCATTTCATTTCACTTGTTCTATTCTGTTATGAAGATACAGTGCTTCTCCACTTAGTGTTTTTTTGTATCTTCCCAAAATATTTGAAGTTATTTTTTATTTCTCTATTTCATTTCAACTAGTCTATTTGATATTAGACTGGTTTTTCAAATATTTTTTCCGGATACCTTTTGTTTCTCTTCCCTCTGCTCTTTTTTTGTCCCCCTTCTTGTATATTTATCTGCTTCTTTCTTAAAGCTAATAGTCCTACTTTGGTGATGTGTTATCAGGTCCTTTGATATCAGAGCCTGCAAAGCCATTTTCTCCATTTTATTCTGCTGCTTCCTTCCATTTGCTCACTGTTTGGGTGCCCCTAGGATTATTTCGCTTCTTCCCCATGATACTTGTGCATATCTCCCAGCTTCTAGGTGACATTTCTCCTTTTCTCAGTTGCTACCTTTCCTAGATCCCAAACCTTCCTTGGCCTTCATTCTTATTTCAGCTTCATATGTTCTGGTATTCCCAGAGGCACTCTTACTTTCTTACCAATCCCAAACCTTTCACAGATTTTGAAGCCACACTCATAAGTTGCAGTGATGACAGAGTTGTGTGATTTTTGAGAAACATTGGGCAGATCAAGTCATAGGAACACAAAATGTTCAGCACCCTTGAAAAAGATGCTGAGATGAAATTGTGAATTTTTTCAACCAGATTTATATTTTTAAAAGGTCTCCTTCAATGTACTATAGCAACTGTTTGTCTGGTTACAGGGTGTAAACATGCAGCGCTGTGGGAGTGGGACATACTTGTACTGGAGCACAAGTATAGGCACAGGTCTTCTGAAGTCTGTGGATGTTCCCAGAGTCACAAAATTATGGGAACCCTGGCTAAAGATGATGTATCTCATTGTACTTCGGTCCTTTTGATATCTTTGTGTTGGAATCATCCAGGATATAGAAGTGAACTTGCATCTACATATTTGCTTTCTTGAGTAATAGTCTAGGGGTGATGATCCATTCTATAAGTGAAAGATAGTGAGGTTAAGGAGAATTACTGCTAAAGTGCTGGGATGAAGAAGCAAAAGAGTGGTCCTTTCTTTCTGTGAGAGATAACAAAAGAGATTCCTACCACAAAATATTATTTTAACTATTCATTACCCTTCTTGCAAGTCTTTCCAACACCAAAATGAAATCTGTATATTAGTCCATTTGCTATTGCCTTGGTATTTCTGTTGCAAAGATAAATATATGCTGATTTTTAATGAATTAACCATTATTCATATTTATGCAGCATTTTATTAGCCATTTAAATTGCAAATTGAATTATAATGAAATTGCCGTCCTGGAAAAAGTTATCAGATCTTCACTGCAGTATTTCCCATACATATATATACATACATATATATAAAATCAGAGTGAATACAGAACTAGAAAAAATAGTCTTTTTTTCTGAGTCTTTATTGGGTTTGTGTGGCAAGGTTTTGATAGTGGGAGGAGGGAGGCCATGGGGGTGGCTTCTGTGAGAAGCATCCAGAAGCTTCCTTCATGTCTGACAGAGCCAATGCCAGCCAATTCTAAGATGGACCCACCTTTGGCCGAGGCTGAGCCCATCAGTGATAGTGGGATAACAGAGTTAGAAAGCGGGGGGGGAAATTACTGCACAAGAGCAACTGCAGCCAGAGAGAGGAGTGAGAATATGTGAGAGAAACAGTCCTGCAGACACCAAGGTCAGTACAGAAGGAGGGGGAGGAGGTGCTCCAAGCACTGGAGCAGAGATTCCCCTGCATCCCATGGCGAAGGCCATGGTGAGGCAGCTGTGCCCCACCAGCCCAGGGAGGTCCACAGTGCAACAGAGCCCCTGGAGGACTGTGTGCCAGAGCAGGTGGGTGCCCAAAAGAGGCTGTGACCTCATGGAAAGCCCACACTGGAGAAGGCTCTTGGTAGGACCTGTGGCCCCATGGAGGGAAGGAACCCACATTGGAACTTTTTAGCTGGCAGGGCTTCAGACCATACAGGGGACTCACGCTGGAGCAGTCTGTTCCTGAAGCGCTGCACTTTGTGGAAAGGACCCACATTGGAGCAAGGGAAGTGTGTGAGTACTCCCACTGAGGAGGAAGGAGCAGCACAACATGTGATGAACTGATTGCTGCTCACACTACCCATTCTCTCTGTGCCACTGGGGGAAAGTTGCTCTAAAATTTTGATAAAAAATTAAATAAACTTTCCCCAAGGTGAGTCTGTTTTGCCTGTGGTGGTAATTGGTGAGTGATCTCTCCTTGTCTTTGTCTTGACCCATAAGCCTTTCCTTATATTTTCCTTCTGTGTCCAGCCGAGGTGAAGAGTGATAGAGTAGCTTTGGCATCTGGCATCCAGCCAGGGTCAACCCACCATTGAATCTTTATCTGACCTGTACACATATTGACCTTTAATTTTTTTGAAGTAAAAAATACATAACTCTGACTGATGATCCAAAATTGCAACATTTGCCTGTTTAATATCTCCCTTATGTGCACCTTTTTTAGTACGTAATCTGAAAATACATCTGTCTTCTAAGAACTGATGCACTTAATGTGAAATTGAAGTGTAGTTTAGAGTTGGTTTATTTGGTTTTATTACAGATAGCAAGTTACCAACTATTCCATCATCATTCATTCAATCAAGTCTAGTGACTGAGATGTTTCACTCAGAAAGAGGAAAAACAAAAACTCCAAATTCCTATTCTCTATACGAGAGAAAGGGTGAGAGATGAACTCGCCTGATGAGTGACAGGCACGTTGCTTAATGCACTACTAGAAGTCACTTGGGTACCATGGCAATGAAATCTGCAAAAGAAACCATGCAGACTAACACAGTTCCATGATTCAGTCTCACTGAATAACCTACATAAAGGTTGTCTCCATATAATGCAATATATACAGATGCAATTGTATTGCTCAGTTGCAGACTAATCTTAACCTTTTCAGGGACAAAAGGAAGTGGAAACATTAACCTGTACTTTCAAGGGAACTTCCAAGGATTCATAGAATGATGTTTAGTTGTTTGTGTTTAATCAAAGTCTTGCTATGTAAAGAATGTACTAACAAAAACACTCCAGCACATACCGCAGTCAGTTTCCTGGCTTTCTATTCTGCATTGGGAACACTGTCAAAACCACTGTTGAATAAACCAAGAAAGGTGCAAGTCAATGTAATTATGCCATGACTAAGCAGTGTCACTTCTCTTGGTGTGAGCATCATTTCGAAATAAAAGAACAATGCTGTGAAGCAAGGGAGTGCTGGTTTCTTGGAGGTGTGAAGGATGAGTAACCTGCCTGATGAAATTCTTCACTGTTTCATAGTACAGAACTCAATACTTGCTTTTTGAAAGCCTAAAAATCAAACCATTGCTACTTTTTATTAGTTCTTTTCATAACAAAAATGGAATAACCATTGTCATCTACTAATTCTAATCACAGCTAATTTCTGTACTTGTCTAAATGTGAATGAGGGCAGAATCCTGTTGTGCCAAACAAGAAATATTCCCCATTTCTGAAATTCTTCCCTCATATAGTCTCTACTGTCCATGATCCAACATGGATTCACATTCAGATTTCACATTCAGATTACTTTATAGGAAGAAATTATTCAGTATGGTGAGGCAGTGGAATAGGTTATCCAGAGAAACTGTGAATGCCTCATCCCTGGAGGTGTTCAAGGCTCTGAGCAGCCTCATCTGGTGGAAGGTGTACCTGCCCATGGAGGAGATTGGAACTAGATTATCTTTTAAATTCCCTCCCAACCCAAACCATTCTATGATTCTGTGGTTTTGCTCTCATACCTGAATTCCTTTTGTTCCCACAGAATGCTGCCTGGATACATTTATGAAACTGAATCACCCATTTTAATCACTGTCAGAAATTAAAACTGAACCTTTTTTCTGCAAGCGAGAGCTGGATGAGAGGCTTGTGGCTTGCATAGGTATACGGTGTACTGGATTATGAATTGGTTGGATAGTAGAACTCAAAGAGCAATGGTTAATGGTGCTGTGTCAGCTGGGAGGCCGGTCACTACTGGAGTGCCTCAGGGTTCAGTGTTGGGACCTGTCCTGTTTAATATCTTTGCTGATGATCTGGACAAAGGGATGGAGTCCATTATTGGCAAGTTTGCAGAGGACAGACACCAAGCTGGGAATAAATGTCTATCTGGTGGAAGGTAGGAGGGCTTTGCAGAGAGACCTTGAGAGGCTGGATAGGTGGGCTGAATCCAATGACATGGGGTCCAACAAGTTTAAGCGCCGCGTCCTACACTTTGGTTGCAACAACCCCATGGAGAACAATGGCTAGGGGTGGAGTGGCTGCAGGATGATCGGGTGGAAAGGCATCCGGGAGTGCTGGTTGACAGAAAACATGAACCAGCAGTGTGCCCAGGTGGNTCAGGGGAGATTTAGACTGGACATTAGAAGGAACTTTTTCACAGAGAGGGTGATCTCTCACTGGAATGGGCTGCCCAGGGAGGTGGTGGTGTCGCCGTCCCTAGAGGTGTTTAAGAAAAGGTTGGATGATGTACTTGGTGGCATGACCTAGATATTAGGGTAGTGTGTTATAGGTAGGATGGTGTGTTGGTAGTAGGATGGCAACAGGTTAGGTAACAGGTTAGGTTAGGTAATAGGTGATAGGTTGGACTTGATGATCTCTATGGTCTTTTCCAACCTTACTAATTCTGTGATTCTGTGAGAAGCTGGACTCAGATGGCAAGTAAGCCAGATGAGAACACTGGGACTGGATCGTGAAAACAGTAGAAAAGTGCTCAAAAGGTGCCCCAAATGTCTTGGTTAAAACTCTGTAGTGGTTAGGGGCCAGAGATACTGACAGATTTTTGCACTGTAAGAGAGAGGGGAGAGAATTGGAGTCTGCAATGGGAAAGAATTAATGTAAGGATGCATTCTATCTGGATGTTTATACTCAGGACTCTGTGGGCAGATAGAGACTTCTGGGAGTATCAATATTGCTGGGCTGCTAGGAGTTCTTACATATATGTACACACACACGCCTTACAGGAGCCACTCAGCCATTTGCCTTTTTTGCTGTCAGAAACATACAATTCTTCTCTATGTACCTTGATGCAAGCTCTGTCATGCTACATTTGCCTTGGTTTACATGGCATAATTAAATATTGTCAATTAATTTTAAAATCTTGAAATGCACTAACACCCACTTGTATCTACACTGTGAAAGTCAGTGTAATTGAAATATTGTCATTAAATCCATTTCAGTTTCATTGCACATAATTATGTGGGTTTTGAATAAATACTGTGTTTTCAACTCAGTTGTCTGAAGCATATTCTTCAAAGATAAAGAACACTACTAGTCATCAAGCCCCTGGTCTCATGACAGATAATGAGATACTCCTCCTATACTACAAGTGAGTAGGAGGATATATGAAGTCAAAACTGGATAGAATTAAGTGTAAAATGTCTTGCATGTTTCCAAGGAAATGGAAAAGTATTTAAACATCTAATTAGAGTATTCATGGAAAGGGATGTTGGACTAGAGGTCATGTATGTTGCGAAAAGCAAGACTGGTTCAACAGAAATCAGTGGACTTACAGATCAAAGTTAGATTTTCCTTTTTCTATCTTCTTTCATCACAGAAAAAAATAAAATATTTTCAATTGTTTCTTTTACTGACTAGCATAAGGACTTTTAAATGTCTGTCCATGTTCATGCAAGACACTATATTAATTAACTTGTCCCAGAATGCATTCACAAAGAAGAAACAATATAATAAAATTTGAATCCTAATTATTTGCTTATACATAATTACTTCAGAAAAAACAGACATAAACAGATTTCTGGGATGAAGTTTGTTTATATACATTAATTGTTGAATTCTATGGACTAAATTTTATGATATATAATACATACTATGTATAACATAGCTATATATATATCTTAAAGCAAACAGGACAGATGAAGAAAATGTAAGACAACTCTGTCTACTACATAGTGGGTTTGTCACAATATGTCCTCCATTCAATTATTTGAGCTGTGATGTTGAACACCAGGACATACTTTGATGACCAGTTTTACCCATCACGACTTCAGACCTCAATGAGCGGTCACTCTGTCCTGCCACCGGATGGGACAGTCAGGTATTAATTACATTTTACCTGTAGTTTTTGGAGCTGAAATTGCATGTGACATCAGTGTGTGAAGTGTGGTGTGGAGTATAGAAAATTTTCCCATCATTCCTTTCCTCCAGTTTTCACACACACACACACACACACACAGAATATTGTGAGTTGGAAGGGACCCACAAGGATCATCTAGTCCAACTCACCACCTAACACCCGTACAGAGACCGAGAGCACATCCCAGAGCGTAACATCAACCTAGATCCCTCACAGTCTAGCAGGCCACTTCGAGCCGGTCATCCAGCCCTACACCCCCCAGCTAGACCATGTCACTAAGCTCCTCGTCCAGTCTTCTCTTAAACACCTCCAGGGATGGCGACTCCACCACCTCCCTGGGCAGCCCATTCCAATATGCAATTACTCTCTCTGTGAAAAACCGCTTCCTAACGTTAAGATTGAACCTCCCCTTTATGTCATAATATTTTTGTTCATGATCTCTCTTGAGAAATTTGTTAGTTTCTGTAGCAATTACCCAAAGAGGGACAGGTCTTATTCACATTTATTCTTAAAGTGCTATGCTTGCTTTCTAAAACTCAGAGACAAACTCTGGAAAATGAGATCTTAAAATGTATTAGATGCTGCTAGTCTCTACACAAGTATTGGACTGTTACACAGTTAGTTTGGGGCAAAATTGACATTATTTCAAGATAGAAAACATGTAGCATCTCTGTAGATTTTGTTTATTTTTTGTTTGCTTGGAGTTATCCTGTCTGTTTATAATATTTCTCTGCTCATGGCATGACAGATCTAGCCATCAGTGCACCTCTGGGAGGTAAACTAATATGCTTTGTTCTGTGAGCACCAGCCTCACTTCATTGGGCATCTCTGAGATGGTGTAAATGCTAGTTAATGGGCACTGTAGATTTACCAGATGGTGAAATATTAGTCTTCATAATCAGAGAATGTTGCTACTCTGACAGCAGTGGTTTTAGTTCAAGGCATTAATACCAATTTTCAGTATGCAAAGGTAGAAGTAGATTCTTACATTTCAAATGTATAAAAGTTAAGCAAAATAAATTCTGCTCCACAATTCAGCATTCACCTGTTACCTTTAGGCCCCCACACAGAAACCATCACATTGAACTTAGACCATGTAGTAGTAATAGATGCATGCACATCCCATGAAGTAATGAAAAGAAAACTGGGAAAAATTATTAAACAAGAATATGTTTCCAAATTCCTCTTTTTCATATGGCAGTGATGAATTAGTATCTGTATTTCATGCCATGACCACTTAACTCTCAAAAGAAAAGAAACCATTCCAGGAATTAGTAACTTTTTAACATAAAATTAGATCACTAAAGGAGTGGGATGAGGTTATGGCAGCAGGACAGAAGAGCAGGTCTAAGGAACATTGTTTTCCCCTTCTGATTAGAAATATTTGTTACAAATTGCAGAAAATCTACATTTTTAGAAAGGTTGGGGTTTTTTCCATTTTCTTAGAACTCATACTCAGTAAGAAATACTGACCGCTTACATTTGGTGGCAATAAATAATAAAATGGTAATTTTAAAATCTGGTTGGATACTTTTGTTTAGACTTCACAAAATATCTGCATGGTTGGTGTATTTGTAAATAATTCTAGCAAAGTCATAAAATGTAAAGATGAATTGTTATGCTCCTCTCCTTTTCAGTAAAAATGCAGGGATCTACTTTTATCCCCTGAGATGAGATGTACCACATGTAATGAGACTCTGCAAACTATCAATATGCACAAACACCACAAAAGGGATCTGGGGTATTCAATTCATTCCTGACAAGGAGGGTAATGAAGAATGGATAAATATGTATATAAAAAACAAGCATCAGAAGTTAAGGCTTATGGACATGGTCAAATTTTTAAAGATTACTTACGTTCAATACATTGAAGAAATTCTCCCAGACAAAATTCATCTGGGAACTTAAAAAAAAAAAAAAAGGAATATATTTTATTAATATTTGAAATATATTGCAATAATTTTGAATTAAGCAGACCTACTGAGAGATGAGCTATTCACTCAATACGTATTTCCTAGTAAAGTTAAACAGATTTTTGATTGTTTAGCCAGCAGGTCTCTATTTTCTTCACCAAGCTGAAGTTGCTAAACAGCTTGGCAGTTGCAAAATATCGGGTCCCAGACTTCACAGTTCTCAGATCCTCTCTAGTCTGCTGATTCCTCAGAGTTTAAGAAAACAGACTGGAAAGATTACAGTAGCTACAATATGCAAACTATAGCAGTGATCTACTGCACACAGCTACACACACATCAGTTATGTGCAGCACAGCTCGTTCTTCACAGTTCACCTCGATTCTGAGGTGGGTTTTTTATGAAATTAGATGTTACTGATATTTTACTCCACAATAAAAACTACGTGACTGTCTGTAACATTTTAATAGAACTGATGCTTTAGATTTTGCTTCTCCATTGTCCCCTGGTCACTCGTGGCATGGTGAACAAGCCCCTATTGTTCTACCTCCCCCCTCCCTTACTTTTCTCTTGCAGCGCAGCTCCTTCTAGCCGAGTCAGCAACAGTGTTACTAAATCAAGGTGTGATGCAAAACAGTTAAAAAGCAAAGAAACCAACAAAACAACCCCCCTGCCCAATTTGCATCTAGTAAAAGCCGCACCCATTCCAGCTTAATCGCCTGTTTTGTCACCTGGGCTTTTCTACAAAGCTTTTGTTTTATAGCAGGGGTTTTGTTTTGTCTGTTTGTTTGCTTGGTTTTTCTGAAAGCAGGAGTTTGAAGTTTGGTTCTTAAGCTCAATTTTTGAAAAAAGGTTGTTCATTTCAGCCTTGACACTAATTAAGGTTAGTGATGGAGTCAAACATGGGTTTAAACTCTGCAAGTCTGGCCCCTGGACGGCAGCTACATCTCCCAGCCCTGGCGAAAACAGCGGGTCAGGGTTCCCACTGGGACATCCAAAGGGATGCAGAGCTGGGGGTCCTTGGGAGAGTGCTGGCCACCCCTGCCCTCCACCGGTGGTGCATCCCAGAGCCTGCAAAATTCCTGGAGAATGCAGTGTGCCCTCTGCACCTCTCCCCTAGTACCAGGATGCTGCTCTGCCAGCACATCATTGTCAGCACTGTTACCATGGTGAGGAGGCAGCCACCAGTGCCACCGCACTCACATGTTCAAATGCCAGCAGAGCTCTGCACCGCTGGCCCCAGCTGCTGCTGCACCATGCCATGTGTGTCCCATGGGAGGGAACACATCGGGGAGGGCTGAGAAGTACATGTACAGCCCAGCCCCAGGGTGGTCCCACTGTACGGCTCTGGATAAAAAAAAAGGTTCAGTTTTCCTGCATTTGAACCAATTTTTTATTTGTTTTTATCTGGAGGCAGTCGGCATTGAAACATGCCAGCGGGCTGGCAATGGAAGCTTTGCCAGCGCCAGTGAGCTGGCAGAGCTCTGCCCTGCTGATCCCAGCAGCTGTTTCTCTGTGCCATGCATGTCCCCAGGGAGGGAACACACTGAGGAGGGTTCAGAAGTACATACCGCCCTGCAGTGCCTCCTCTGCTCACTGCAGCTGCCACAGTGGCGGCAGCCAAAGCCCAGGAGTTGCCACAGCAATGCCATGGGCTCAGGGACCCCTTCGTCATGATTCCTGGGGTCTTTCTGGGCATGGACAGGGCAGAGGAGACCCTTTTCACGCCCCTGATCGCTCACATCATGCAAGGAGCTTCTGGGAATGCCCCGCAGCCGCTCCAGAGCTGAGGGGGGAGGGTGATGGGGGGACAAATTTGCATATTAATGAGCTGTCTATGTACATCGGGAGAGGACCAGACCCATGGTACCGCAAAAAAAGAGGGTTGACTGTATAATGAATGTTTGATGGATGCTTTTAGACTCATCAGTTATTAATCCAGCCACTATATTCCAGAGAACGTATTGGATTGCTGTATCATGGCATTTTATACCTAGTAAATCCTGAAATCCTGTGGGTTTTTTCAGGTCCGTGCAGGCAGTCTTATTCACTGCAACAGCGCTATGTGCATGCTAAGGGCTAAATACATGACTTTTGCAGGACTGAAGGTTTTTGGAATTACTCTTCAAATCCCATAGTCATGGGTTGTATCCATTTCCTGTGCTAAAATATTTATAATGGATAAATATTGGAAATTCATTTTAATTGTGATGCACTTCTGATAGCCTGTGTTGTTCCATTGGAAAGGAACATGCAAGTAGTAAGGCTGAGAATAAGAAATCTCTGAAAAAAACCCCCATGAATTCTCAGGTTCTGTCCCGATTTTCTTTTTCTAAAACAATAAGATTTCTAGGAAGTGCTAATGTTGCCAAGACCACAATAGCATTCTAAAGAGGATTTTTCAGACAACAGTTTCCTTCATAAGTTCATTTTCACTGGAGACAAAATTGTTGTGGTTTAATTGACATTTTAATAAATTCTTGGATGAAACTCCCATGGAACTGTTCTCTGTGCCACAAAACTGCTATTATTTGTCTCTGAGTAAAGTGTTGCATATTGTGAATTTCTATGTGGAAACTTGAGTCTTAAGGAATCTGATGATCTTCTTCACTTATCATCTCTTGGGGTCATGTTACTTGCATGAGGATTCTAAGTGAAAAAAGCTTCTAGTATGCTGGGTTGCAAAGACAGACTCGAAAATTAGAATCCACTTCATATTCCTCTTCAGAATAATGTAAAAAGTAATTCTCAGGCATTAAGGTTAAAATTAATTTTGACTTCATGCAGAATACAACTTGGTTCCAGTTGTAAGGGGAAAATAAATGCAGCAGACTTCCAGTTTCGGGACAGCAGTTCTGGTAAGTTCCCCGTGTCTGTATCCTCCCTTCTTACCCACTGAAGCAGCAATGGAAGGGGCCTTCTAAGGGCTTTCAACAGTACTCCAGAAGAAGCTCTTTCTTCACATAGGTTAAAATTAGCATTAAATTCCCCTCAGTTATGAAGGGTTGTGTTCAAAGTGGGAATACTTGTTCAAAACCATATCTTGCAATTGAGAAGAGATGAGATGCCCTTTTTGGCAGGTCTCAGGACTTAAATCAGAAGAGCTGAATCTCCGGTTGTGGAACTGAGAGGTCTTAAACTTGACCTTTGACAATTCATCATCATAAATTTTAGAAGTCCATGTAATTTATCTATAATTAATAAAAATACACAGTTCTGTTTAAAATTATATATTAAGCAACATCCAATGGGCAGCAGATCCTCAAGGACAGATGAAAGTATAAATTTCCAAACAGAGATACTGCTACATTGTACAGAATGCAAGAGAGAAATATAAGAATAATACAGAATGTAATAGATGTCTCTGACAACTGGGTAGTCCACAATTCATGTGTTCCAAATTCTTCTCTTAGCAATTCTAATAAATATTTTTTTACTACACTCATTGTAATTAAAACAGAACTGTAATAATTTAGTCCAGAACTACTTCTTAAGGAAGCTGAGGGTGCAACATTCTCTGTGATTAACACTTGCTCGTGTACCAGTGCTCTGTGGCACAGCTGGGAGATTGCACGGCCTTCCCCAGTGCTTTGTCTTCTCTTGGGTAACAGAGCAAAATTCACCTATTCTAGAAAATGAATACAGCCCATAGAACCATAGGCAGAAATAGGCTCTAAAATCTGAAATGAGTTTACCGTCAAGGTAAGGAATTAAGAGAGACATTAAAACTATGGGATATATTCCTATAGCTATGATTACTTTGTAAACACATTTTTACTTGCTTACTGTCTTGTAACAGTTATCTGAAAAAAAATAATAGTGCAGGTGTAGCAGCTTTAGTCCTGACACTTTGCCTGGACACTCACAATTAGTGCTAGACTTGCATTAAAAGCAGACATGCCTGCTTAGAATTTCTGTAATGTTTCTGTGTCCAAAGTCCCTGCTCACAGCCCATCATCTCTGGGCTCCAGTAGCAAGGATGGGTACTTAGTGGTTTTGTAGAATCTTGAAGCTATCCTTAGGGGCAGGTGTCAGCTAAATCTCTTCACACCAAGGATTTCTAACACAGCTATTTATTCTTTCGAATACCATAAGATCTGGTGAAAATCACTTTAAAAATTTATAAAATTTGTCGCCTCTGTGTTCCCATCACTGAAATTTGAAATCCTTTGGCATGTTTTTGGATGTCCAGAGATATTCCCCATACTTGGCTTTTTTGTCCCCAAATGTATGTAGTTTGAGTGTTTGCTGTCTTATTTATCTTTCAACCAGCAACAAGTACTGTTCTGCAAGAGTATTCATATCACAGAAAACCAGCTGCAATTTTTAATATTTAAGTGATCAGGCTTCTCAGTTGCACAAAATCCTCTCTAGGTGGTTCAGCGCATGGTCTTGTTCCTTAAGAACCTGTCAACAGTCTTGGTCTTCATTTGGAAATGTATTTATTTCCAGACAGCTCTATTCAATTTGCAGTAACTTTTAACTGGCTGCTCAATATCCCACCAATGCTCACTATACTCCAGACTGTTTCCTTACAAACAAGACCAACTCCAAACGAGACCATAAAAGACAATGTTTAAAACTGGTTGGGAATTTTTTGTTGAAAAGCACCTAAAATAACTACCTTTTGAAACTAAATTAGCTTTTCTGATTGGGAAGTAGATTTTCCTTGAAAGTCTACTACCCTAATATCTAGGTCATGCCACCAAGTACGTCATCCAACCTTTTCTTAAACACCTCTAGGGACAGTGACTCGACCATCTCCCTGGGCAACCCATTCCACTGAGANGGTTATATTATGTATATGATGTCATATTGTTTTATTTCCCCATGCCTTACGTGTCTGTGTGACATTCTCAAACATGCCAAAAACAAATGCTGAAGACGAACTAACTGCTTTTTTTGTCTTACTCAGGGAAAGGAGATGTCAAAGTTTATGTGAATGAAAATCCTTAAAAATTTTAAATACTGCTAGTTATTTCATTGTATCATTTAGGAACAAATCACAGGCAGTTCTGAAGCTGTGGTGAAAGTCTAGAAATCATAATGGTGTTTCATAGCATTTCCCAAGCATATTGACTAGTTTTTAGCAGGCTGTTAGAAGTTACTGCTGGTATACAGTCGAGTTGAAACCCATTCATGAGTTGTAATTGAGCGTATGATATATTGAATTTAAATAAGGCAATCCTAGTTCCTGATTAATTATCCATTAGCAAGAAGTCACTATTAAGTAATCTGTTTCTGAAGATATTGAAACGTAGTGTTATTCAGTTATTATGCACTCCTTTTTTATGAGTCTTTTCCACTCTTTTTTGGACACTTAGTGCTGCATCATAGTTTACATATGCACATTAAAGCTGTCAGGTTAAGCCCTTAATTCTTAATTACCATCTTGGTATTAGAAGAACAGTCTGGCCAAGCTTTAATTTCCCAATGAAATGCTTAGATCTGAGAAGTTTTAAGAACTTTGTTTTTCCTCTCTTAATAATCAAACTCTAAATACTAGATACTGATTTTCACCTAAGCCTTTTTCAGCTGTGGCAAAATTCTCACAGTGCTCCACTGTTACCTCACTCAACAAAGTTTCCACTAGAAGTTTCTTATAAGAGTCTGGGCTGAGTGGAAGCTCAGTAAAGGTCTCAGAGCTTGTCCCAGAGGATATAGTACCTCCCCCGTAACACACAAGTTTTGTTGTGCATGGCTTTGTATTGTAAAACCTGAATATGTCATTCAATTATTAAATAAATAATTAAATAATTGGGAGGGGGGCAGGGGGGGGAATTATCATTTCACAGGTTCACATGATATTCTGAGTTGGAAGGGACCCACGGGATCATCTAGTCCAACTCCCAGGCAAACACCAACCCAGGGATCAGACCCACAAGTGTGGAACCACGGGCACCACACTCCACCCATCCAAGCCTCCCATCATCTAGACCACGTCACTGAGCTCCTCATCCAGTCTTTTCTTAAACACCTCCAAGGATGGCGACACCACCACCTCCCTGGGCAGACCATTCCAACGAGAGATCACTCTCCCGGGGAAAAACCTCTGTCCTAACATCCAGCTTAAACCTCCCCTGGCATAGCTTAAGGCCATGTCTTCTTGTTCTGGTGCTTGCAGCCTGAGAGAGCAGATTCACACCCATCTGCCTGCAACCTCCCTTCAGGTAGTTGTNTAAATTTCTTGTGTAAAAAATCTGAAGTGTGATTATGTTTAATTTTCAATTTTTATAATGTACAATTACTTTCTTGATTTTATATTTATGTTTTTGTACTTTACAGTCCAATTCTCATGCAGCATAACTAATAAAACTACCAAAAGTCTCACATTTCTTATTTCTATATCTGATAAAATGCACTACACTACTGAACTCGCTCCACATTTTCTATAGGGTTCACTATTTTTCTTGTTATATCAGCACTTACAAATTACTCCAGCTAAGGACTTTAATTACTACATGAACATCAATTAATTAATGAATCTTTGAAACAACGTTGAATAATAAGTGAAGACACAAAGAATTTTGATTTGCTAAATTTCAATACAGATGAGAAGCAGAATGAACAGCAGTGACTGCATCAAGACTCCTGATTGTCTTTGCAACTCAACCAAATAAATTTTCTGTTTCTATTATGCATATTAACTCCTTCCTTGTTCCTTCCATTTCATGACTTGCCACTTTTATCCATGCAGTATTAAAATCCTCCAGTTGTTTGACAGTACAGTCAGTGGCTTTTTTTCTGTCTTTGTTGATGTTAGCTAGAGTTTCCCTATTAAATTAATATTATACCATTCAGAGCAGGGGTTTCTGTGAGCCTGCCTCCCTGCTCCATCTGACATTTCCACGGCATATTGGCCTTGTAAGGCAAGGTGTTAGTAGGGAGTGTGGGAGGAGCTACAAGAGTGACTTTTCCTCTAGTCTGAGAGCTCTGTCTGCCAGCTCCAGCATGGACTCTCTGTAAGAGCTGTTGCACGCTGTTAAGTGCATCCAAAAAAGAGAGAAGTAAAAATATGTGAGAGAAACAGTCCTGAAGACACCCAGGTCAGTCCAGAAAGAGGGGAAGAATGTGCTTCAGGTGCCAGAGCAGATTCCCCTGCAGACTGTTGTGCAGGCCATGGTGAGCCAGCTGTGCCCTTGCAGCCCAGGGAGGTCATGTTTGAGCACTGTTCTATCTATGTCCATGGAGCATCCCGTGCCAGAGCAGGTGGATGCCCAAAGAAGGCTGTAACCCTTTGAGAAGCCCATGGGCTTGACAGGACCTGTGGTCCTGTGGAGACGGGAGCCCACACTGTCGCAGCTTTCTGGCAAAAGTTATGATCCTATAAGAGAACCACCCCGGAGCAGTTCATGAAGAGCTTCGGCCCATGGGAAGGACACACATTGGTGAAGTTAGTGGAAGACTGTCTCCTGTGGGAGGGACCCCCTGCTAGAGCAGGGGAAGGACTCTTTTCCTTGTTGAGGAAGCAGCAGCAGAAATAATGTGTGATGAACTCTCTCCACTCAGTCTGTCAAGGAGGAGGCAGGGAACTGGTAATGAAGTTAAGGCTAGGAAGGAAGGAGGGGTGAGGGGAAGGTGTTTTTAAGATTGGTTTTACTTATCGGTATCCTGTTCTGACTTGACTGGTAAAAAATTAAATTAATTTCTCCAAGTCAAGTTTGTTTTGCCAGTAAAGGTAACTGTTGAGTGATGTCTCTCTGTCCTTATCTTGACCCACAAGCCTTTTGTTATGTTTTCTCTCCCTATAGTCGTATATGTAGCAAAAAAACCCACTTTAATACTATAACATTAAATAAATATACTGAAAAGATTATTGAATTCTCCCTTCAAAGCCATTTGGGCTGTTACACTACACACAAGCACTTTGTAAGTACAAAGCAGTGCAGTCCATATTCGTGTATTAAAATCCTTATTTAGAGAAGCAATTAATGCTTCAAAATACCTGGAAAAATTAGTTGCTTAAAATTATAATAGTTAAATTCAGGAAAATACTACTCTAGTTAGCAATTAAATTCTCTGTTTTTTCTGACTAAAAAAAAAAAATGCTCTTAAAATAATCAGGCCAAAGACATTAAAAAATTACAGTTATACCCTGTCGTTCATGACAAACGGGACAAGCCACGGCCCTCGCGAAACGCTAAACTCTCAAAGAAGTGCAGGTCATCAATATGCATGCAGGCCACGCCCATTGCTCCACCCCCCGGCACTCCGGAGCCCTACGGACAATTTTCCGCTCCTTCCCATGGTCTCTCGGCACAGGAAAGCAAAGGGAACCATTTCTGAGCGGCTGCTGCGACTATGTGTGCTTGCAGTCCAAACCCCGTGCCGCTGCTTCCCCCCTCCAGTTCCCTGGACCGGCCCCGGTGCTCGCACTGGCCGCTGGGGCCACGCGCCGCCCTGCACGTGCTCACCCTGCGTCTGCGGCGGGGAAGGGGTGTCCCCGAGCTCTGGTCAGCATTCTTGGAGCCTGGAAAAACCTTAACTTTGCAGCACTGTGACACCCTGTGCCGCTTACGGTGGTGGGGGAGGCGGGGATGGGTTGGTATCGGAGTTCCTTTCCCTTTAACATCCACCAGTCCTGGTAGAGGCAGCGCTGCTCAGGCTTTGACTGCACTTTGAGTAACAAGGAATGGCATGTCTTGTGGCATTTCTGCACTGGGTCTCAGCGGAGCACACAGGAGACACACAAGACTGGGTCATGGACGGGGTACGGTGCCGAGGGCTCCAACGCCATTGTGAGCTGCAGAAACTGCGTGCCACCGCGCCGCACGCCCTCCCCACCCCAACCCTGGTGTGGTGGCATGAGTGGGGGCCGGCACGAGTGGGGACCAGCGTGGGCGGAGGCTGCCCAGCACGGGCCCGATCACTGAGGTCGGGGAGGGAGGGGGGGGAAGCGGCATGGGGCTTGAGCTGTGGGAGCGCGCTCGCTGCAGCCCGGAGAAGCCCACAGCATGGGGAAGATGAGGGTCTCGGGTCGGTTCTTTCCCTTTAACATCCACCAGTCCCGGGAGCGCTGCCCATACCGTCCCAGAGGGCAGGGGAACAGAAGCCCCCTTCCAGCACACAGTGCTTGCCCCACCTCGCTTGCCTCACTTTCATGGGGTAGTTTCCCCAGTCCCGCCCCACAGGCACTGCGGCACCGCCCCTCAGCAGAGCAGAGTGACTGCACATGTGTCAGGCAGCTAAGCTCATCGACCGCTGAATCATAATTGTGAAAAATTTGCTTCGCAAATGGGCGGGGTCGTAATGCAGAGATCGCAATGTACTGGGGATTCACTGTAACTCATTTATCAATCAAAGCATCAGCATCTCTTTCATCTTAATGTTGAAAAATAGCTCAAATTTAGCTTTGAGAAGAGATTTCAGCCATATTTAGAGCCACATTTGTCTGACTGAAGACGTCAGAATTTATCCAACTAAAATGGTGAAGTATTTAATCAGATTCTATCGTTCATAATCTGCTTTATTTCATGTTCAGATGATTGTGCAGCAGGCATCCAGTCTATGAATAAGATCCAAAGGAAAGAAAAGAAATAACAAGCCAACATTTTGCAATTTGTTTTACTTTGACCTTTCCACAGACCTGTGGAGACATCAAGATCCACCATAAATCCAGGGCTCTAGGTGTTTTGAAGTTGTTAATCTGTGGAGTGCAGAGAGCTTGGAGAGAATTCATCATTCCCGCTTCCCTTGCAGAATCACAATAAAAAAACAAAAGAGTTGAGCTACTTCTTTACGAATCTATTTTCCTGTTTCCTCTGAAAGCTTGCCAGGAAAACACTGGCATTCTAACTGCTAACAAGTTGGCCAAGGGGCTAATAAGGAGATGCTTGGTCCCTGTGTGTATGGGGCCTGGTGGGGTTCAACAGTATCATGGAGGAGCCCAGAGGGGCAGGGAAAACCCTTCGGAAATTCATCTAAACACATTTCATTTGTTTCTCTTCTGGGTTCCCACCTAAGAAACACATGAGAATTATACTACTACTCTTTAAAAATTTTCTTGAGCATAGATATTGGTGTATTCAGCAGTTAGCTTTTGAAGAAAAGAAACATGGCTTATCTGACGCTCTGTGTGTAATTTGCACTAGCCAAGCATATGATTTAGAGAAAAACCAACTTTTCCACTTGGGCTGTCTGAGATCGTAAGATGTATGATTTATAATATCTCATACTAATTCACAATGTTGTGAAATTAGAGTTTTTAAATCTTACCTTTCTAAAGGCTACTGCACATAGGATCTTTCAGTTTTATCCTTGTGATTTTGGAGTGTTGGTACCACCATCTACCCTGAGTCTAATATACTATTAGGAAAAATCATAGAATGGTTTAAGATCTCCATAGAGCCTTCTTCTCTCCGAGCTGAACAACCCCAGCTCTCTCAGCTTTTCCTCATAGCAGAGATGTTCCATCCATTTGATCATTTTTGTGGCCCTTGTCTGGACTGCTCCAACAGGTTCATGTCCTCCCTGTGCTTCAGAGCTGAATGCAGCACTCCAGGTGNCTTACCTTTCTAAAGGCTACTGCACATAGGATCTTTCAGTTTTATCCTTGTGATTTTGGAGTGTTGGTACCACCATCTACCCTGAGTCTAATATACTATTAGGAAAAATCATAGAATGGTTTAAGATCTCCATAGAGCCTTCTTCTCTCCGAGCTGAACAACCCCAGCTCTCTCAGCTTTTCCTCATAGCAGAGATGTTCCATCCATTTGATCATTTTTGTGGCCCTTGTCTGGACTGCTCCAACAGGTTCATGTCCTCCCTGTGCTTCAGAGCTGAATGCAGCACTCCAGGTGGGGTCTCACCAGAGCCGAGTAGAGGGGGTGGAATTACCTCCCTCAGCTTTCTGGCTACACTGCTTTTGATGCAGCCCAGGNTAATATACTATTAGGAAAAATCATAGAATGGTTTAAGATCTCCACAGAGCCTTCTTCTCTCCAAGCTGAACAACCCCATCTCTCTCAGCTTTTCCTCATAGCAGAGATGTTCCATCCATTTGATCATTTTTGTGGCACTTGTCTGGACTGCTCCAACAGGTTCATGTCCTCCCTGTGCTTCAGAGCTGAATGCAGCACTCCAGGTGGGGTCTCACCAGAGCCGAGTAGAGGGGGTGGAATTACCTCCCTCAGCTTTCTGGCTACACTGCTTTTGATGCAGCCCAGGACACAATTGGCTTCTCTGAGGCTGATTTATGCTCAAGTGCAGGGCAATGAGCAGCAGTCAACCCCCTTGCATGGAGTTTTGAGGGGGCTGAAATGATTTTAAAAGTCCTAGGTCAGTCTCTCAAATGTAGTAGACTTTAGAGGTCTACCCTGTGCAGGGTGCTGCTGAGTGTGCCTAAGAGATTCACTGGTCAGAACA
The DNA here is from genome assembly GCA_013390025.1 of Pitta sordida. NCBI lineage: Eukaryota > Metazoa > Chordata > Aves > Passeriformes > Pittidae > Pitta > Pitta sordida. The sequence continues at coordinate 141,605 of WEKX01000888.1, forward strand.
GAGATACGTATCACTGAAATTTTTGTCTCTCCTGTTTCAGATGCCTGTACAGAGTTTGACTTGAAAGGGATTCAAAGCTCCAGTCTAGATATCTGAATTTCACCTGAGTATATCACAAGCATGATAGTAAGCAATTTCAATGTGGACACATCAACTGAACACTCTTATTCACAACCTCCATCTTTAAAATAGATAATTTATTTCACGTGTAGCTGCTGAAAGAAGACTAAACCATCAGTCAACTTCAATGTTTTGGATACAAAATAATTTTTATTTGTAGGTGTAATGGTGCAGGCACTACTTTTTATTTTCAGTCACATATGGTAGTGGACAATGAGGTAAAATACATCACAGTGTATGGTCTAGTTATTTTGTTTCAAAAACTCAGACTATAATTGGTTAATTCTAACTGTGTGAGTTGGGTTTGGCTGTCAATGATGGACTTAATATTTTTCTTAACAGCCTGCATGGTATAGTATTTTGAATTTATGATTAAAATGGTGCTTATGGCACAGCAGTGCTTTGGCCATTCCTGAGCAGCACTTTTACAGCATCAAGACTTCCTCTTTTTCCCACTCTATTCCAGCAGCAAGTTGGCTGGAGGTGGGCAAGAAGCTTTGAGGGGAGACAGATAGGACAGCTCTCCAAAGGGATATTCCAGGCTATGCAGCATGCTCAGCATCAAGACTTGAGAGGAGAGGGCTTTGTAGGAGATAGCCACTGACTGAAGACTGACGTGTTATTGCTGCACTACTAATGCTTACATCACTCAGGTTTTGTTCATTTTTTTGACTTTTTCATCTTTCTGTCACTTACTAAACTGTATTTATCTTGACCTACAAGTTTTCTTGTTTCAGCTTTTCCTGTTCTCTCTCCTCTCCAGTTAAAGGTGGGGAGTGAGTGAGTGGCTGGGTAAGGCTTAGCTGTAGCCAGGGTGAATCCACCACACACTGTCACATTATCAGAATCACACACTGCTATAGACAAAAGAAACTGATTTCTTAAGATAAAAGAAAAAAAATAATTGAAATACAGTGATCTATCAAAATGTCAACCTATCTTATCTATGTAGTCTAAAGGTGTGAGTATATATGAACACGACTTGAAACATATAAAACAAAATACAGTCAGGTCTCCTATATTGCGGACTTGCGGTCTTAATTGGGCCCCGCGAAGCCCTACTTCCACGTTGAATGGCCACTGCCGCCTGCGCAGTGTCACACATGCACAGTTGCGAAAAGAGGACTCCTTCATCGCTAAAAAATCATGCCGCTAAGATCTGAAGCCACAATATGGGGGGCACGAATTGCAAGAGGGACGACTGTACAGTGAATCCTCTCTGTATCGCNGCTCGGGACAGCCCCGGCAAGCCGACAGCCGTGGCCCCGCAGCAACCCGCCCCACAGCATCCCCGGTGGCCCAAGATGCCATGCCAGGACACCGTGGGCACGCACATCGGGGTCAGGGTGGGGGAGCCACGGCGCGGGATTTGGGCTGTGGGAACACGGCCACAGCAGCCCGGAAAAGCCAACAGATTCTCAGGGGGGCATTGTATCCTGAGTCAGAGGGGGCTCAGAAACGGTTCCCTTTGCTTCCCTGTGCTCAGGGAGTCCAAGGAGAGAACCAGAAAAGTGCCTGAAGCCCTGCGGAGTTCCGGGGGATGGAGCAATGGGCGTGGCCTTCATGCATATTAACAACCTGCAGTTCTTTGCGAGATTAATGTTTCGCGATGCCTTTGGCCTGTCCCTTTCCTCGCGATGGAGAAGGTATAACTGTATAAAGATCAAATAATACCAGACCAATATGAAAACTAGTAATATATGTCATAATAACTGTCATATAGGAACAAAAGATTGTTGTCTTTTCTCAATAAATACTGCAAGAAAAACGAACATTGGTGACAACTGACTTTTAGAAATCTGCAGGTTGCAATACAATGTCTTGTATTACTGGAGTATTGGAAGTAATGGTGCAAGATCTGCACACATCCTTCCTTCCCATCCTGCTTTTTTTCTGAAGGGTGTAGGAGTCTCTGCTAGAACAGGTGAAGTGATGAGCACTTTGCAGAAAACAATGTGCAGTAGGACTCAGTTGCAAACTAATTATCTGTTGAAAATCTTAGTGTAAGGCCTTCTTCAATAAGAGCTACAGCAATATCCCTTTTATGAGAGGTGACCACCTTAGTTTGAATGCACATTTTTAACCCTTTTGTAGTCTTCAAACTTATCTTTTTGTAGTCTTCAAAATGGCAGTAAGTGTCATTAAAAATAAATTAAAACTCAATAGCAGAGATCTGATCTCATTAGAGTTTCTCAAGTCCATAACACCTTTGCTTATTAGATGGGATGGTTTTCTTGAGAAAGGCTTTCCTTTCCTATTCCTATACCTATACAATATACAACACAAAATACCTATATAACATTGTCATCTCTAGAGAACTTCTCGATTGCTGCCTTTTTTTGAGCAATGAGCATATTGAGACAGCTCTCCATACAGAACAGCAATGTCCTTTTTCTGTCATGCAGAAGACAATTTAAATGCAGTGCACTGGGTGCCCTGTACGCTTAGTAGTGTTGAAAATAGAACTTCAAACATACTCACTTCAGAGATTTCTCAGTTCTGGGTGTAAAAAGACTGAAGGGCACTATTGAGCTTTGTCCACGTGTTTATATGAGTGTCAGTTCACACAAGCACGTGGACATGTGCAGACTTGGCTACCCACTGCCAATTCCTAGGTCACTGTACATTTGTTTGTTTATTTGTTTTAGTAAAGAAATTTCAAAAGTTCATTTTGCAAAGTAAGAACCTCTCAATAGTACATATGAAAACCTCAATAAAGGATTTCTGCCTCCTCCTTTGGATATCCTAAGAGCTGCAGTCATGCACACAAGAATTATTACTGCTCTGCTCTATTGCTTTCTCATCACTCCTTTCCTCTCCTATATTGATTTTGTTGTTGGCACTAGGCAACTTACACAAGCCAGATACTATTTGAAACTGGATGAAGTGAATCCCAACAAAAGATAGAGAACAGCAATTTTTCCCTGGCTGTAAATCCACTATCCTGTGTAAAGTTACTTTTTAAAAGGGGAATCTCACTTCCAGACAGACTTTTTGTCCTCTAATGGTATATACATTAATGGTCATCTCCACCCCTGCCGGCCCCTCCCCC
>WEKX01000888.1:144800-163424 GCA_013390025.1 Pitta sordida
CCCCCCCCAGCCCCACGAACCTCTGGGTTTACAGCAGCAGAATCAGAGAACTCCCTTACTTGGCTGATCCAGAAGCTCAGCCCTGTTTTTGCAGCACACAGACTTGTGAATGATGCACCAACACAGCAGCATCAACTCAAGTACTGAGTAATAAGAACAAATTTGTTCCCTTTGATTTTATGAAACAGTTCAGCTTTCTGATGACAAGATTATACAAAAGTCTGAGTTAACTAACTATTCTTTGTTGTTCCTTATTTTCCCAAATGATGAAACATTCGGTGCTTTAGAACATTTTTCAGCAGAGTTCTTGAAACTCTTTCATGCTCTGCTTTGTTGCAGATCTGTTACAGGTCTGAAATGCTTATAGTTCTGCAATGCGAGCATTTATGGTGTTCTTAAAACCTGTTATTGAAGAAAAAAATAAGAAATTTAATCTTTATAATTTGTTGCTAATGTTAATGTTATTTTACATAAGCAAACCACCTTTCAAAATTAGGTGAGACTGCATATCCTTATATAAATTTTGAGATGCAATATATGCAATCCATACAAATCTGATTTTGGCTTGTTTGTAGTTTGGCATTTGGGGGGGAGAAAAGATTTCCGGTAAGGTCAGATTAAAACTTTTATGTACAACACTGCAGATATTCCTATGGAAAGAATAATAAAATTTCTTAAAGTATGATGATTTTTTTTGAAGAAAATTAATGTGATCATTTCATCTGGCTCCATCTGTGCTCTATTCAATATACACTTTGAAGAAAGGATTACAAAGAAATATTACTAAGTATGTCAAGCATTTATGAGGTCCAAATTATCTCCAGTCTATAACCAAGAATGGAGAAAGAGCAAAGTGCCATGGTTTACCCATGATTAAACAAGAATGTCTCTGGCAGGCCTATCACTCCTCCTTCTCGTTGTATGGTGCCTTGAAAGGGTAGTGGGCTGTGCTTACATTTCAGTTAATCATGTGGTATTTTTGAAAATTCAAGTGCAATATTTTCTTTTTATACAAACATTCCCCAAATCAGAAGTTTCACAAGGTGACAGAGGCTTCATTACATTTGACCTTGTTTTATCAGTATGTTGTGAAATGCTTTTTCATCTGAGGACTAAAAAAGCGTCCCACTGTGCAGGCCATAATACATGTGAAGAGAAGAGAGCCTTTAAACATTGCTTTTGCCTGTAAAGGAAAAGAACAGTGACTGAGAGATGTAAATCAAACTGTTGATCATGGAAATTCTACAGTGAAAGAATAGACGAGAATAACAAGAACAGAGAAATGTATGAGGGCACTGCTATGCATCACCAGTTGCTGTTTGTATGAAAAGAGATAATAAAATCTTTTCCTAGAGTGAGATGAAATGCTGTTGCTTTGTGTACTTTGTGAGCCAAACAAATTATGCATGTGCTTCTATCCAAACCATGAAGTTGCAGAGCGCCATAAAATAAAGATTTATAATATAAAAATTATGGAGAGCATCAGTGTAAATCAGTTGCTATTTGCTGCTTGTTTTCATTGATTTTCTGGAGCCACACCTCAGAAAAAAAATAATTTGATCAAGTGCACTTAAAGTTTTGTTTGCATAAATTTCTGTAATTGTACTTCCTATAGCAAAGGAAGCACACAATCCCATCTGGGCAGCATGAAAAAATCCTTAGCCTCATAAGGGCAAAATAGTACTTCTTGCTGTTGTGAAAAGCTCTTATTTTTTTACTGATTTGAAAATGAAATTGCTTCAACAAAGCAAAATTTTTTCAGTAATTCTCAGTGCAATCAATTACATTAACAGAAATAGAAGTGGCCTGAAGATACCAATCAGTGAGTGAGACAAGAACAGAGATGAATCCTTCTGCTGCATTTATCTGAAACTAGATTATTGATTTTTTCCAGAAGTAATACACAGAATGTATTTTTACAATGCCAACTAGATCTGAAGAAAACTAATCCTATTGCAACACAGAGAACAAATTAAAAGCATTCCTAGATTGCCAATTTTTTTCCTATAGTATTGCCATATTTTTCGAAGTCACTCAATAGATATGAAACAGTATTTTTCAGTCAGGGTTATAGTTATTAACTGGGTTTTCATTGTATGTTTTGGGGGTTATTTTGGTTTCGTTTTTTTCTTTATTCCTCTTATCAACAATATTTAATCTACCTGAAATGATAAATGGCAAGTCTTGTTTTCTATGAGAATGGAATTATTTCTTTGTATTACTGATCAGAAATTAAGACATTTGTTTAAGTAGTTGGGAATTAAACTGTAACATGTGATACATCATATTTTTGTATGTTTGTAAAAATTGCCTACAAAAATTTTCATGTCAGTTACATAATCTTCCAAATCCTTATTTTCTACTGAAAATTTTTTAATTAACTCCTAGAGCTGCTCAAATTTCATGGACTCCAGTGCTTTTGAATCACTTTTTTTTTATTAGTGCCATCTGTGCCATTTCATAGATTTTTAAAGCCATAATTCATGGAAATTTAATTTTATCTTCTAGGTAAATCATGACACACTATTTCACTCAATAATTTATGCACCCACCTTAGCAGTTCATGCTTAAATTAAGCATGTCTTCAAATACATTTAAGCTCAGTTTAAAATTTCTGAGTGATGAAGAAATTATCACATTCTTGACAATCTCCTGTAAACAGTTATACAGTGAATCCCCGGTGCTTCGCGACCTCTCCATTATGACCCTGCCCATTTGCGAGGGGAATTTCTCGCAGTTTGGCTTCCACCGTTTGCGAGTCCAGCCAGCTGGCGCACGCGCGGTGTCTCTGCTCTGCCGAGGGGCGGTGCTGCAGTGCCTGTAGGGTGGGACTCACGCCGCCCTGCGGGGAGGAGGCTCGCAATGGTAGTACCATGCCCCCGTTCCTGACCCAGGAAACTGCCCCATGAAAGTGAGGCAAGCGAGGGGGGACAAATGCTGTGTGCTGGGAGGGGGCAGCTGTCTCTTCCCTCTGGGACCATATGGGCAACGATGCCTCTCCCAGGAAGTNTTTGGGGGAGGGGCAAGTGGCGCGGGGGTTTGTGCTGTGAGCACGCAGTCACGGCGGCCCGGAGAGGCCCACAGATTCTCGGGGTGGTGGGGGTCTCCCGAGTCAGAGAGGGCTCAGAAGCGGTTCCCTTTGCTTCCCCATGCTCAGAGAGTCTGAGGGGAGAAGCAGAAAATTGTCCGCAGCCCTGAGGAGTTCCGGGGGGGTGGGGCAATGGGCGTGGCCTGCATGCATATTAACGACCTGCACTTCTTTGCGAGTTTAGCTTTTTGCGAGGCCCCTAGGCTGTCCCTTTCCTCACGAAGGACGGGGTATAACTGTATATACCAATCTTTCCATTGCTCTGTCTTTTCTGACTTAAATTGCTAGACACTCATGACTATTTTGTGAAGTTAAAATAATTTTCTAATTTAAATATCCTAAGAATATGTAAATTATGCTTTGCTATGGTAATTTTTTTCCCTCTTCTTTTGTTTTACAGGAGAGTTACCTTGAAAACCTGAATATTTATCAAAGCTGAGATTTCTTAAGTATGACCAGAAACACTTCAGTCCTGATTGCTAAAAGCTGTGTGTGTAGCTGTGACTATTCACACATATGATTCTCTTTGCAAAGCATAGTTCTGCAGCCATTTTAACATTTCTGTTTTTTCAGTCCACAATCCACAACATGCTAATTTCGTGTCTATGTGACTATTGTACAATATGTAAAAGTTTTATGCAGATCCCACATGCATTTGGTATGTCACAGTGTGGTTCTTCTAATCCAACATTAGTTTGCCATATCCCAAGTATGTGTTGAATAAAATTTTTAGGGGCAATCTCTTTTCAATGAAAATTTGCTCTTAAAAAAACCCAGTCAAGAATAATCAGAGCAATGAGTGCAGTAAAGCATCCATCCCTTGTAATACTTGCTTGGTTTTTTTTTCCTTCTACCTATCTTTAATCCCCATTAAAGCAGTGTTCAAGGCCAGGTTGGATGCGAGCCTACATAACCTGGTCTCCTGTGTCCCCACCCACGGCAGTGGCATTGCACTAAATGATCTTTAAGGTCTCTTCCAACACAAATCATTCTATGATTCTATTCAGGTATCTTGTATACCAGCATTCAGGGAGCTTTTGGAAAACCTTTGTGCTAAAACATATCTTCTTCTTAGAGCAAACCCGTATTTTTTTGTCACCAAGTATAAGGCTGAGGTTAGTAAATCCATAAAATCCTTCTATAATAAATGTGAAGACCAACTTGTGTAAGTATGTTCAACTAAAAATCAGATCAGTCCATGCTGATATGTTTCCTCTGTGCTATTCCAGAAGTGTCATGGTCATAATAATGGAGGGGCATAACTCTAGTTTACTGTGAACTCAGTGCTGGGGTGATGCTGTTACAGGCTTCTGGTCTAAGGAGGGGTCACATCTAGAAGCATGTCTTTACATGTCTCCAGAGACACATTCTGAGATGAGCTAAAGGGCTCATCCAAATCCCAGAAAGCTCCTTATAAGAAGTCTGTAACACATCATGAAGTTGAATCCAGGACAATGAAGTCTCAGGCTGGCTCAACACTGAGGCAAGAATTCTTGCTTTAATAAAATCGAAGTCAAAATTATGTAATGTATTGAAGGTTGGTAAAATAGATTTTAATTTACTCACAAGAATGTTGGTTGAAATTAATCTCTAAAAGTTGCCTGGTCTAATTGCCTACTTACAGTAGATTTATCTGCTTATTTTGTCTGTTTGCTATGATCTTGATTAAAAGAAAAAACAAAAACAAGCATTGAAAATTTTTCATTTATTTACATTTTTTGATTTTGGAACATTCCAATAAATGCTTGAATGAGAGAAAGATCAAAACAGATTTCAAACTTCTCTGAAAGGTTCCTGATATGTATTTCTGCATTTTAGGAATGTTCAAAATCCAATCTTAGTGCTTTGTTGTAAGGTCATATGTATAACATAACTGTTAATGCTAACTGAGAAAGGAAAGGATAACACAGACTTGCATTAACTCAATGATCACCAATTCTAGTTCATTCTTTTAGCATCAAATAATTTTAAAAATACTGTATTTTGAAATAGTCTTTTACATATATATGTCTATATGTCCTAAAATCTAGAATCAAGTTTTCTAATAGCTGCATGTTTTTGACACACCAAAAGCGCCAAGTGAAATATTGCAAAGTCAAGCAAAAGCTTTGCATACATTTCGCCCATTTCAACAATAGATGGGAAGCATTACTTTTGAATTCTTGCCTATGCATGCTTTTCCTGTGCTGATTGTATATTTGCTGTCGCCTTGCTATCCTCAAAAGAAGAATATTTACTAAAATTGCTGCTATAAACTAAAGAACTGTTACAGCTTTTCAAGTAAGATGTTCTGAACAAACCTCTGCATTTCTATAGCTCTCTTTTGTAAAAAAATTGTCACAAGAGCAACCACATAATTTATGGCACCTTTAATAGAAACTTCATAGCAGAAGTAGCCCTTAATGGCAAGATCTTTCAGGAGACCAGTGTGAATGAGGATCTCAATCCCATTTGGACTTTCTATGGGAAAATCACCTACTCATCATCTGAGTTAACTTGAACTAGTTCTATTTCCAAAACAACCGTACCACAACAGACACAGAGCTTGCAGTTCCCCACTAACTCATTTAGCATTAGCCCAAGTTCCCCTGCAGTGTTACTGTACACAAAGTTTATAAAGCCCCAGTAAAGGTGCACACATGTTTGCACTGAGTTCCCTTAATGTGAAACTACAGAATGAAAAGGTGATTTGTGTGCTCTTTGGTCCACAGCCGTTCAAGTGGGGGTGGTTGAAACACTCCAGCTCAAGTGAGCTACTGAGAGAAGTGCAGCATGAATGGCAGCAATCACTCAGCATTCCATAAGTACACCTGGTGTCTCAAAAAGTTGCTGCTGGAGTAATGATTTCTGCAGATGAGGCACACACATTGAGGACGAATGATGGAGTGAATCCTGGGTTACGCTTTTCATGAAGGAGTTAATTTCCGTGAGCACGATGGAGATTTGAAATATTTAGCTTCAGGCTTTCCATGTACCTTTTCATTATTTGAAGAATAATTCAATGCAAAATCCTAAAGATTTTGTTCTCTCAGGATATTTGTTCTCATCTATTGCTAACCTTTCTCTTGACAAACAGTGGGAGGAATCTTATGGGACATGTTCTCTGCTGTTACAGCAAGGACGCTACAAGGGAGGTTGCTAGGGAATCAGCGCATGTTAATTTGGCCTTTTTGCCTTTTCTACTAATCTTAATGAAAATGGCAACATTCAACCTCCTTACTTGAGGCATTTAACTTTGTGCCTCAGGTGGGAGCCCATGTGGGAGTGAGGGAGGCTCCCAGCTCAGCTGTTCTCAATTACTCTTTAAGGGCTGCCTTTACTACAAAGTGGGTCTGAGATCCCAACATATGCATCAGAGTCAAAGGTCTAAAATTATCTCCTCCTTCTGTTATAGCCTTTTTTTTTTTTTTGCACTTCATATGGCCATGCTGTGTGGGACATTGTGATCAGAGTCAGGCTACAAGAAGTGTAGCCTGTCACTCCCAGAAAATTCTGCTGCCACGCTAAAATATAATGATGTATAATTGTGTTTGTGAAGGATTGTAATTAGTGATAAACCAAAGCTGGAAAATCATGTAGGTGAATTGCAGTTTATAGAATTACAGGGCCTGCTCTTTCTGCCATTTAACTCTGGAGGAACAGAGCCATGAAGCAGTTGCAGCTCTGCTCCTCACACCCTGCTGAGAAGGGCAGAAACTGAAACTTATTCCATCTCCAATTGTGAATTGTTGCTGCTCAGCAAGTACAAAACCCAGAGAAGTGGAAAACATCATAACCCAAGAATAACTAATAGCTAGGATGCTTCCAGGGATAAAAGAGACTTGAATTCCCTTGAGTGCAAGAGGTAATTAAATGTGAGGATGTCATGTTCTGAGCAAGTGCTAAAATACTACACAGGAACAGCAGAATAAGACTAAAGTTCCAGCTTTAAAAGAAGACACTGTTCCTGCTTTTGCTCTAGAAACAAAGAAGAGGTGTCTGCCCATCCCTGCCCAAGGATTCAGAAGTGAGTCTTATGTGGCATTTATCTGCCACCCTTCATGAGGCACCTCAGCCCTGCAGAGAAATAATATTTAGTACATATTCTCTTTTCAGTGTTTCTCCTCAGGCTGACCTCAGCTGGCTTCTCAGGCAGTCTGCTTTAGCTGCTCTCATCTTTGGGCACTCCCTGCTCTGGGCTCTGCTTTGGCTTCCCAGGCCTTCATGGAGACATTAAGCACATAGGCAAGGATGGGGGATTTCAGCCCAGTGTCCTACTGTTTCCCTGTCTCATGAAAGACAGCACCACTGTGAGAGACAGAGTATTAAACACTGTGAGGTGCTCAGAAACCACAATTACTAGGGACTGGAGAAGAGCACCAAAGCATGCTCAGTTGCAGTTCCTTTGATTTAGAAGCATCTGAACTGATCTCTGCCTGAAGTTACTGCAGCTGTAATTTTCTCTGTCAATGCTTAGTGTTCAGAAATTCAAATTAAAGTTAAATGAGCAGAGAATACCATGATAGTTGAATTTTCCTAGGTATTTAATGTTTTTGATACATGTTCATGTCATCCAGAAAATTATCTTTGATTTTTTTGAATTCATTAATTGTTTTTCATTAGGCCTTAGCTTCCTTTACAGCCTTCTAGATATGGTTCTATGTCATGGCAGTGTTACAGACTGGAAACAAAATTTTCCCTGTTTGGGAAAAAATAATGTTCTATAACTGGCAATTACTCCTCAGGCATAAGGTACAGGGACCTATTAACCTTTTCATTTGGGTTAAAGTGATTGTCATTTCAATGCGTAATCAGAGATATACTGGAGATCTATGGAGAACATGAATTCCTATGACTGAAACCTTGGTCTTTTTTCAAGCTGCAAAGCTCTTATATGAAAGAACACTGTTATTATGAATATATGTACTTGAATTGTAAATTCTCAGGGTATAATCTCAGATTTCAATATGCACATATGAGATAGTGATACAAGAATACATACAACTTCATTGCTTGAAAAACCTAATGTTAAAACTAGTGATTTACTTTTCATGGTATTTTTGTCTCTTAGCAACCTCAACTGTTTTCATCGTAATGCATTTATGTTTGAGTTATGCAACAATTTACAGTACTTGAAAGTGGATATTTCTATAATCTTTTGAGTTACAAACTGTTCTTTTGCACTACAAGCTAATTACAAAAGAAGCAGCCACTTTATTTTTTAAAAGTTAGGCATCATCTAAATGTTTTTAGGTGTTAGCAGATGAAATAATTCTCTTACAGGAGTATTAACAGGGATGGATAACCTGAGAGATATCTTTTCTGGATAATTTATTGTCAGACCTCAACCATGCATAAATGAAAATACATTCTTAACTTTCACACGTACTTTATGCATCATGTATGGATCTGAATCACATATTTTGAACAAATATGCTTCTTGGTTGTAGTACAGTGAATCCTCCCTGTATCGCGACTTCTCCTTCACGATCTTGCCCATTTGCGAAGCAATTTTTTCGCAGTCCGACTTCCAGAGTCTGCGAACTTCCTCAGAGCACGCATGCGCAGTGCCTCTGCTTTGCCAAGGGGCGGTGCTGGCTCTCCCTGTGAGATGGGATGGGCCTGCCCCCCGGGGTGGGCACGCAGGGANTATTGGACACAACCACTAACTACTTCTCTGCTTTGATTTTCTGTGAAAGTCCTTTTTATTGGAGATTTTTTTATTAACTTGCTTCAGGAAGATTAACCTGACATAGCCTAATAGTTGTAGTAGTTGTATGGGAAGCCCAATTATTAAATTTGTTATGGGATGTTATAGTAATCACCTCCACCACAAAAATCACAAGAGAAGAAAAAAGACAGTGCTTGAAAAGATTCCAGTTTATATTGGTGTCCTTTTCAAAGGATGTAAACTCAGATGATATCCATGAAATTATAACAAAAATATAAGAACTGATAGATACATTTCTTAATATTTCTTCTTTCCTTATTTTAAAATATGTATTACTTTTTAAGTCTATAAATTATTATAATCACACGGAAACAATATTTCAACTTATGGAAATGGTTCTCTTGGAACAAGTATGGTCTTGCTAAACTGGGAGACAGAAAATATTTTAATATAAAAAGTCAGAATAGGGTAAAACACCAAATTGTACAAATCATTCTTCCTCCATTAAACCACTTGAATTGAATTTATCGACAAGTATAGTCTTCTAAAAAGATCTAGGTAATCACTGGAAATGAAATCATGAATATTTTGGTCAGTTGCGAATTCGCATCACTATGTCCTGACTTAGAGACAAAAAGATTCTGTTTTAAACCAACACAGGTAGGACTGTGAAAAGACCCAGGTAGTTCAGCTGAAGCTGATGCTTCCTGAATTGGAAATACAGTCGGCCCTCGAATATTGTGGTGCCACAGGTCTGATCCCCCCATCAGCCCCCCCTGCAAAGCCCTCCCTCCACGTTGATAGGCATCTCATAAATATGCAAATTTGCCCCCTATAGCCCTGCCCCCCCAGCTATGCAGCGGCTGCAGGGCGTTCCCAAAAGCTCCTCATGTGATGTGAGCAGTCAGGGGAGTGAAGGGAGTCTCCTCTGCCCTGTCTGTGCCTGGGTAGTTCCCAGGAATCATGACAAAGGGGTCCTTGAGCCCATGCCGCCCCCACAGCAAGTCCCAGGCTGCTGCCACAGGAGGAGGGCGGAGGAGGCACTGTGGGGCTGTATGTCTGAGCTCTCTCCGATGTGTTCCCTCACACAGGACATGCGTGGCAAGCTTGCCGGAGCTGGCAAAGCTTCTGCTGCCGTCCCGCTCACGTTTCAATGTCAGGTGCCTCCAGATTAAAAAATGGAAAAAATTGTTCCATCTCGAAAACCCAGGAATATTTTTAATAGTAGGATGTGAAGGTGGGCAAGGGGAGGGGAGAGAAGAGGGGAGAAAGGAGCTCCAAACAGGGCAGCCAGCAGCAGCAGTCAGAGCTCTGGAGGGGCAGGCAGAGACAAGCGCGGCTGTGGGAGCCGTTCTTGCTACCCTGGGAAGGATTCTTTATGTGCATTGCATGCAACGTCTACCGTGTTGAGCAATTAACACTCCTTCGTCCACAACTGGGGAGAGTTCCCTTCCTCCTGCAAGGGGACCGAGGCTGTAGTGGGACCGTGAGGCATCATGCCAAGCCATGCAGTGCCGCTGAAACCAAGCTCGGGCCAATGTGGCCCCTGACAGATGCAGTGGGACCTAGCGCTAGTCCTGGAGGCAGGAGGAGGGTGGCAGTGTTGTGATCCTTCCCTTTGGAGCCGCCACTTCGCTTTTATGTGCGCTGCACTCCATGCTGGGGCTCGCCCTAGTGTCCCAGAAACACTTTGAGGGCCAAGGCCTGCTACAGACCAGACCAGCCTCGTTGGCAAGGCAATGGTTGTGAGGCAGCACCAGGCTCAGCTTCGGCCCCATGCCCACTGGAGTCTTTGGATCCCAGAGCCTTTAAGCTTTGACTGGGGAGAGAGGGGCTGGTGGGACCTTAGTTGGGCAGCAGTTCTGCTTTGGCAATGCTACTCAGCAAAAAAGCTGACAGCAGCTTGTAGATTCACAAGTTAATCAGGGTACTTGTCTTAGTTAACGTTTGTTAAGAAAACTCAAGAAATGAAGGTACATACAGTTTGTATGCTGTAATGTTTTAACTCAGGAACTGCATGGTGGAGAAATGGAGCAGAGTGGGAACTTAAGAGGAAAAAAAAAACTTACAAGCAGTATGCTGTGGAATCAATGTCTGTGAGGTTCTGTTGTACCATCTCTATTAGCAATGCCTTGCCTTCTGTGTAGTCACCTGCATCTGTGAAGGTGTATGTCTGGGTTCAAACATTTTTTATGGATCAAGAGAGCAACTACTCTTTTTCTCAAAGATGACCTCTTTTCTAGTACTTTTATTTATATTGTTTCATAGTTGCTGCATTAAAATAAAATGCCTAGTAGATTGTAAATTATAATTGAAGTTGTATCTGTAATCTGACAAAGCAATATTAGGACTTCATTTAAAAGATTTAGTTTAATTAAGAATTAATGTCTTTCCTTCACTGTACCAAATTTTCTAAGCTGATAATTTGTAGCACCTGGACTTTTCATTGAAATAACTACAGGTATGCTCTATAAGCAATGCAAATTGCTTTTATTACACATGGAACTACCTGAAGGGAGGTTGTAGTCAGGTGGGTGTGAATCTCTTCTCTCAGGCTGACAACACCAGAACAAGAGGACATGGCCTTAAACTACGCTAGGGGAGGTTTAGACTGGATATTAGGAAGAGTTTTTTCACAGAGAGAGTGATCTCTCAATGGAATGGTCTGCCCGGTGAGGTGGTGGAGTTGTCATCCCTGGAGGTGTTTAAGAGAAGACTCGATGAGGAGCTCAGTGACATGGTCTAGATGGTGGGAGGCTTGGATGGATGGAGCGTGGTGCCCCTGGTTCCACACTTGTGGGCCTGATCCCTGGGTGGGTGTTCACTTCGGAGTTGGACTAGATGATCCTGTGGGTCCCTTCCAAATCAGAATAACCTGTGAACCTGTGAATTATGTTTTTAATACGTTAGACTTCACTTGTTTCATTATTTAATCATCCTGATGATACTGCTTTCATCTGCATAGTATCATTTAAGTGCTGCAGTGACCTCAGCTAGAGAAAATTCACAATGCAGAAGAAATCCTGCAGTTAGCATTAAGAGGATTTTGTACAATGTGCATCAGTGTCATCTCATTCCCTTTGCTGAAGAGGATAGGTGGTAAACAGTCATTCCCATCATGCCACTCAATGTACCTGTTGTACCAGGCTGGCAACTGGCCCTCAGGGACAGCCAGGGGGCAAACCCCACACTGGGGACACCTTTGCAGGCGCCACTTTCCTCCTCTGCACTGACTCCCTCCTGCCACATTCATGTTTAGAGATTAGGGCAAAGAAAGATACAGAAACGTGAGGTGAAGAGAGATGTCTAGCATGTTCTTTTACAGATAGGGCTCTGTCCAACCACTGTGTTTTATGGTGTGGCTGCACCAGGAAGGATGAATTTAGATTTTTTTTATTTATTTATTTTTGGGAATGAGATGTCATTCCTACAGGTCTTTTCTCCAGCTTGTTTTGCTCCAGCCATCCAACTCCTGAGATATTAAATACTCCTGACCATTTCTATAACACAGTTGTTTATCTAAGGTGAGACTAAAACATGGACTTTCTTTCACAGAGTTTTTAAAAACTGCACATGACATTTACATATTCTTTTTAAGATGTCAGAGAAAAGTATTAAAAGTGTCTGTCCTATAACTTTTCAACAGAATACCAGTATTGGCTGATATACAAAGGTCAAATACAGTGAGCCCCCAGCTATTGTGGGCCCACAGGTCTGGGGCCGGCGTGCAAAGGCCTTGACTTGCCAGGCCGTCCAGATCCCGGCTCCCTCTCCTCACAGCTGTGGGATGGGATGGGACAGGACCGGACCGGGACAGGATGCCGAAACTATCAAAGTGACACATATGTCTTTTCCACTCCCACCTTTTTTTTTCTTTTTCCTTTTTACCCTGGCCTTGATGTGTGCAAGGAATCAGCCCCCACCCGCCCCTGGACCCGGACCTGGGGCATGCCCATGTGCCCCATACTGCCCCTTCCCCCCCACACTGGGAGAAATCATGGGCCCTTGGCAGCTGCCACCACAAACAGGCGAAATTCTTTCTTTTCTTTTTCTTTTTAAGGTTTTTCAGCCAGTGTCAGGCACTAGGGATGGGGCAGCAGTGCCAGTGCCAGGGGACCCTGCCATCTCAACCTCCAGGGTGGAGCAGAGAGAGCTCGGGCACTGCCCCACAGGTGCAGGAGGTGGGAGCCACAGGGCCGCCCTTCCTTTTCCCACCCTGGCAGCAATGGTTGCCATGAGGAGATCCGCAGGGGCCCCAGGGATAGAGGGAAGGTGCCTCCCACTCCTGCTCTCATGCAGAGACACACACAATGGCTGCCCCCTCCTGCAGCCCAGCGAAGAACAATTCCAGCCACACAAACACACACATTTGCATTAAACAAATCCCAGATGGTGGCTCCCTGCTCCCTCCCCTCGCCACGCCCAGTCGGTCCTGGGCAGGGCTTATCTCTATATGCATGAGCTCATTTAAATATTCATGAGCTGTTCGCCTTCGTGGTGTTTTCTGTGCCTACACACACTCCTGCTTTTCGAAAATGAAAAATGAACCCTGAAAAATGAACAGCAATGTATTTAAACTGCAGAGAGGTGAACCACAGATAAGCAGGGGTCTTCTGTATTTAGTTGTTTTACTACGTACCTGAATTTTAATATGAATTGGCTTGGCAAATCAGAACCCACATTCTGTCCAAAGTTTTTTCCACAACACCATGAGCAGTTGCTAGAGGCAGAATTAATTTTCCTAACCATGGGTACCTAGTGCCACCTGAGATGCTCTAGCAATACCTAAACTTCACAAAAGACTGCACATTAATGTAGCACCCACCAGAAATCCGTACTTTGCTAGTACAGACACCTGAGGCTCAACAAAATAAACCATTGGCCTACAGTGGCATTAGACATTGACAAGTACAAAAGCATATGCTTTGCAGTTTATATCTCCTTTGAGTAGTGGATACATTCATATGAAACGTTGAAACATGTAAGTAACCCATGTCTCATTGGAGAGGATTAGGTGCTTACACATGAGAAACCAACCTAAATTCCAAATCTCTGGTGAGTTTACTAGGAGCTTGAACAACTTCTACATAAGCAAACATTTACATATATCTTAATTGAGGTGTTTTATTTGCAGCCTGAATCCTATCCTCCATGGCTTGTAGGGCAATGGTAACATTCCTAGAGTTTTGACCTTTGGTTATTGAGCTTTTCAGCCTTAGTCTGTACAGGTTTGAGTCCTGTCTACTGGACTGCCCTCTGTAGCTTCCTCAGTCATTTCAACATCTTTCCAGCAGCAGCACTGTGGATGAAACTAAGAAATTCACATTCAACTAACCCCCCTTTTTCGTTGGCATTGTACAGAACAGATTCTTTCCTAGATAGTATTTACTTAAATAATCACATCCTCTATTGTAAGACCAGTGTTACACAGCCCAGCTTGTAGCTGTTTAACGTCTTTGTAGTGCTAATATCGTTGTTAGGTAATTATAGTAGGCACAGCTTTTACCTCTTCACCCTTATCCAACTCAAAGTTCGCAAATGTGTGTGCTTTAGGGCTGCTGGTTCGTCTTTTGCTATAGTGTAACCTTTTGTGTCTAGCTCAAATTCTTTTGAATTAAGGGCACTGCTTCAATCCCACAGTTCATGCTGTGTACACTGCTGTCATTTGCAAAGCCCAGCCAAATAATATAATCCATTGCTAATATTACCTTCTATACTTTCCAATCTCATATCCCTTTCCAAAAATATGCTAAACTGGTTCTGGAGCTTAATATAGCAAATACATTGTGGGTCTGTGCAATTTTTTACCTTGGATCATTTTTATGCTATTTTATGTTGTCTGTCTTTCCTACCTACATTGTCAGAGCTCTCTCCATTCCTCATCAGCTTTACTACGAAGGGAGGGGTGGGAGTGTCTTCATTTTCTTGACAAACCTTAATGAGCTAATTCTAATTCTTGGTGTGATTCTGCCCATCTGCCTCTTCTGTTGGCATCCAAAACAAATCCAATCAGGACCAGTACACTGTCCTGATGCTGAGTGCTATTAAAAATAATTGCAAAATTCACCACCAGAAGTGTAACTGACCTCAGACTTCATGCTTTCATGCTGCAACCCATTAGTTGCAGATTCAGTGATGTGTAAGTAAATCTTCTCCACATTTCATGAGTGTCAAAGCTAGCAGAGCTTTTATCCTCACTAGTCTTTCTCTCAGGGTACTGTTTTCATCACCATAAACTGACTCACTATTATTTCTTATTGGGCAATTTTAGACAGGCATTTCACTGCAGAAGCATGATTCAATTCCATCTACAGTAATTTATCTTGTACATATCACAAGATATTTTGTTGCAAAAAGACCCCAGGCAGTTAATTCCACAGACAGAATTGCTTAAAATCTTTATTACTTTATTGTGGCAGGTTTGCACATCCTGTGAAGTAAAGCACAAATACAGTCATACCTCAACTATTTCTGCCTAATTATTTGCTGCTTCAACTGTTCACGAAAAATTTCTCCCGGAATCCTAATTCAGGTATTCATGAATATATCTAGTCGACGCATGCACGGTGCCTCTGCTTTGCAGAAGGGCAGCGCTGCCACTCCCCATGAGGTGGGACTGGCACGCCCCCGCAGGGTGGGCGGACAGTGCCTCTTGCTTGCCGGGGACAGCCACAGATCGCTCCCTTATCAGTGTTGCAGAGGTTACATGGTGTTTATAAGTCCTGCGGTGTCATGAGACAGCACAGTTCCATGCCGCGGTCCCTTCCCTGCTCCTGTATGTCTCTGTGGCCATTCCCCATCAGGAAAGGCTTATACATTGTCTAACACATGGCACTGCGGCATGCCTCAGGGCACATGGGGCCCTGTGCAGGGATGCATCAGTGCCGGCTGCCCCGGCTGCCCCTGGCCGTGGGTGGGCATTGAGACCCAGCAAGATTCTGCAGAAGTCATGCCCTCCCCTCTCCTTCTAAGCCTAGCTGGCGTCCCTGTTGATATGTGGCCCCAGGGAAAACACTGCTGCATTACTGTACTGTCCTTCACAGGGACTGCAGCCGGAGCTAGTGTCTGCTTTCCCTCTCTGCCCCACCCGCCCGTGTGTGCTCTCAAACCATTGTCCCTTTGTCCACTCCAGCACCTTTCTGGGAAGCACCTCTAAACTGCGAGNCACCTTTCTGGGAAGCACCTCTAAACTGCGAGTGGGGACTGCCTGTGTGCATCTGTCTGTGTGTCTGTTACTGTTTCCATGGCTACAAGCAGGGGAGGCATTACTGATAGCAGCAGAATCCAAGTACCAAGTGCAGCGTGTGCCCAGGGGCTGCATATCCAGCACACCTGGTGATGAAGTGCCCCACGAAAGTAGGGGTGGTCTGGCCATGGTGGTGGTGGGCCAAGCACTGTGTGCTGGGACAGGGCCACTGTGCCAGGAGGAGGCTTCTGCTCCCCCATGCCCTCCTCTGCCATGGCAGGGGGAAGCGCCGTTCTGCTGGGTCCATATGGCCACTGCTGCCACTCCTGCAGATGCATCCTAGCCACCATAGTTAAAGAGAAAAAACCTCCGACACCAACGACACCCACTGCCGTAAGGGGCCCTGGGGTGTCGCAGTGTTGCAAAGTTAAGGTTTCCCAAGCTTCAAGAGCACCGGCGGCACAATCCCACGTTGACCCCTTTCCCCACTGCACCCTACCCCCCGAACCCGAGGTCACTCGCCAAACGCCTTCCTCACCGCTGCCTCAGAGCAAACTTCTCCACTGCAGCAGCACTGCAGTGGCCCGACAGTAGAAGCGGCGAAAGAGGCAGTGTGGCTGAAGGGAAGCCCAGGGATTCTCTGGGGGTCTCCCCAGTCAGAAAGGGCTCAGAAATTATTCCCTTTGCTCCCCTATGCTGTGAGAGCCTCAGGGAGACCTGTACCTCACAGTTATGGATGTATGACTGTATTAACAGTAGTACATTAAGTAGTAGTTTAGCCAATACAGTGAATCCCCGCTGCATTGCGACCTCTGCATTATGACCCTGCCCATTTGCGAGGTGAATTTATCGCAGTTTTGATTCAAGGATTCGCGATTCTTTCCGGCCGGCACATGCGCAGTGCCTCTACTCTGCCGAGGGGTGGTGCCAGACCTCCCTGTGGGGCGGCGCCAGCCAGCCCCACAGGGAGGGCCAAGAGTCATGCTGTTCCCTGTTAGTCTTAGCACAGCTGGGGAACTGACTCCCTCCCCGGGCACATGTTACTGTTTCCATGGCTACAGGCGGGGAAGGGAAGTGCCTTAGGAAAGTGGGGCTGGCCGCAGCGGCCAGCGGGACATGCTCACTCTGCTGCCATAGCTGAACCTACCTGCACCGCGTGGCGCTGCCAGGCCAGTGCATGGCATGCAGGGCCAGCAGCGCACGGGACAGGTTGTGCACAGGACGGGCAGCATGGGGCCGGCAGTGCAGGATGGGCAGTGCAGGGCTGGCAGCGTGTGACCGGTGGCACGGGACGGGCGTGCGGCACGAGATGGGTGGCATGTGGCAGATGCAAGCACTGGGGCTGGGGAGGGGGCAGGAGCAGCAGTGCGGGGTTTGGGCTGTGAGCGCGCTGTCACGGAGGCCCGGCGAGGCATGGGGATTCTCGGGGTGGCAGGGGGGTCTTCCAAGTCAGAGGGGGCTCAGAAACAGTTCTCTTTGCTCCCCCATGCTCAGAGAGCCCGAGGGGAGAAACAGAGAAGTGCACGCAGTGCTCCAGAGCGCCGGGGGGTGGGGCAATGGGCGTGGCCTGCATGCATATTAATGACCTGCACTTCTTCGCGAATTTAGTATTTTGCGAGGCCTGTGGCCTGGCCTGTTCCTCACGAAGAACGGGATATAACTGTATATATAACCAGGATGCTACTGTGGTTTACCATAACAAAATACATCTTCTATTTTAGACCATTTAAACAGATACTTAATGTGGATTATCTTGAGTCCAATCCCTGGCTGCTCTATGGTTAGCTGAACAGTGCTACTGGATTCAGGTGCTTTCTTAGCCAATGGAGTAAAATGGAAATTAAACTTCTGTTCAACACAAAATTGCGATGAAAGATCATATGGATTTCTCTCATGGGTGCAAGAAAATATGTTTATTGGGGTGTGCACACTTTTTTTTATAGCATGCAAAAGCTTACAATATTCTTGGTCAGTGTTTTTCCATAGTACAGCCCTCACTCACCCCCTCCAGACTTCATGGCCCCTCTTGTCTGCAGTAGTTTACTTATCTTCTCATCACAACTTCTTTGTTCTTTTTTGTTTACTTCTCCCAAGGCTTGGAATTTAGTAGGCACAACATGCCTTTTAACTCTTTGTCTACCACACAAAATTACATAGTGATTTTGTTTCCTAGTGCCTCCAAGGTTAATATTAAGCCCAGTATTTCCAGAAAACCCAATGACCTCCACAAGGTATTTACAGATTTGTCTGAAATATCTCCAGTCTGTTCTGGAAAACTGCTGGAGCAAGTTATTGAAATGACATCAAACATTTTATGGATTAAGGCTGCTACCTCTAAAATAACAGCTCTTAGACAGTCACAAGTTCTCTGACGTGTGTTTGTGCCCCTCAAAGTGACCTGTATTGGCCTCCCATAGGAATGTAGTGCTTTGTGGGATGCAAGGTGAGGAGCCCAGTACTCCAGAGGTTTGGGTAACACCTTCATCTCAGTATTTTTCAAGCAGCAGAGAGTTTATGGGAGTACAGAGATGTGAGTGCAAATGCTTTCAAGCCTTTCTTGGATCACAGGACAGGAAGCTCAGGTTTTGGGAACCTCTGTAATGCAAGATGAGGGACACACCCCCCAAAGATGGCTTTAATTTGATATTTCTCTTTCCTTGAGCAGGGAGATGGGTAAAGCTGAGAAGAAGTGGTCTGATG
>WEKX01000891.1:0-23531 GCA_013390025.1 Pitta sordida
TTTTAGTGCATCAGAAGTTCTTTCAATTATAGATTTAGAAGAAGATGTGCTGCATTTTAATGATAATCTCATGGAGTTTTAGGGCTAGGAACAAGAGGCTTTCTTGTCTTCAGCTGTGCCTTAAGGGAATGAAGAACTGTCAATTAAAAAGAAAATAAATATTATTTCAGCTTTATTAAAATTGTTCCTAAGGGGATATATTCTGTTCTCAGAATAACTGAATTGATCTACAAAAAGATGCTCTGTGTTCATGGTAGTACTGGAAGAAGTCCATAAACTATATTATGAGATATTTTAGTTCTGGAAATCCCATAGGGAGTCAAGATCTCTGCTTTAATGCTATTTTGTCCTCAGACAAACAACCAACTTCTTTCTGTTTTATGTCTGATTCCATCTTTGCATGTCTGAAAATGTCTTCCTCTTCTGGATCTTCAGTTGTTCACAGAAAGAAGATGACATTGAATAATATAAAAGATACCATAGTCTAAGATATGTACAATAGTAAGGAGATATCAGATATTTTCTCAAGAAATCACCTTCGTCCCCACAAAAGGAGATACAGCCCTTGGAAACCTGGATCTTCTGCTTTGCATCTTTCTTGCACCTTCCTTAAATGTAGGCTACAGCATCATGTTTAGCTGTGCTCCAAGACCTTCATCATTCAGTGACACCTGTTTAATTTTAGAATTAAGCACATGAGGACTTATTTGGAATTACTGGGGGTTTATATGGAAAAAAAAGTCTTTCCCTGTCTTAATTTGATGCTCCAAACTATTAGGCAAGTTATTGTATCCTTTGTCACTCAGGGTGTTTCCCAATGCCTGTATCAAAGTGTCCAGACAATGCTGCTCCAAATTTAGATCAGTATTTGTGGCTTCATACAGTTATTAAGTCCAGTTTCTCTCCAAAACTCTCTTGAGGTATGAGCAAGGAAATAACACAAATTAGAAGGACAGATTCTAAAGGATTATCCCTCATGTCTTAATAAAACTTAGTTTTTTGGGTTTTAATGTGCAAGTTCTCTGCAACTTTGGCTGTAGAACAGAAGTTCCATTTTGGAAATATCTATTTCCCCATGCCTGCCGTATTCTTTTCGCTCTCTGCCAAGTCATTTTCCTGTTAACATATTAAAAAAGAAGAAGGAAAAAAATTAGATAGATTGCACATAATAAAGTTTTCTCAGTAGAGGCAAAACCAACAAATGTCTGTAAAAAATGCAGGTAAATAAAGATAAATGGTGGCTTGGGACCTTTCCAACAGAATGATTCATCATGTAACTGCTTCTCTGAGATATGTTTGATGCTAACAACATTTATGCAATATGCCCGAGCTTGGGCATGCCACTGCCTGCTATGAAAGAATAAACAATTTCCTGCTTGACTTGAGAACTCCGTCTAAGATGTATTATTATCTGTTATTACTACATTAAATTTACAGAAAATGAGTCCTTTCCAATACGACTATACATCAGCCTCAATAATGTATTTTTGCCTATATGAAATTATAGCACTTCCTAATCCTTTAGCTGTACCAGTCCTAGGGGTTTTTTATTGTTATTACTCATTCAATGCCTCACAGAAAACATAAGATGTCAGGTGATTAGGAAAGGGACCATGAGAAAGAATGAGGAGAGTACTAAGTCCTGGGTATACAATCTGAACTAACATTTTCTCAGTTACAGCACTGATGAGTCAAGCATAAACTGTAGCTGACAAAAAAATCTAAAAAGTGCACTAAAGGCTTTTGATACAAAAGATTCCACCAGCTACAAACAGATTTTAGTATCTTCTGTGACTGACATAAGATTATGTGCAAGGAATGTTCAGACATTTCATACCATCTTGATCAGACTAAATAACTAAAATGAATAATAACAGAAACTAGGGAGCCCAGAAGGTGTGGATGGGATCAGACTTATCAGATAATATTCTTTGGAATTTGTACAAAGAACATCATTTTACTTCCAATTATAGATGGAATATATAATTTCATAACAAATTATAGCATTTCTTAAAATAGTTTATAATTGTAATACAATTTGATAAATCCACAAGGTAGGACCTCCAGCATTTGCTGGTCAAATATGATCATATCATATTTCATTACTCTATTATCTCTCTTGCCATCTTTCATATAATCTCCCTATAGTCTTCACAGCAAAATCGTTTTTTATTTTGCTTTAAACTTATTTGTTCCAAACAGACCTTCTTTGGAGGCTTCTCAAGAATATTTCCTCTGAATTTGAAAAATATTCTTTGAGTCACACCTCCCAGTGTTTCTAAAGTTGCTTTTGCACCATTTTCCTCTTGGTTGCCACCTCTGTCTTTATTTGCCTTGACTAGGCTTCCTGTTATGGTAATTTGCTCTAATGAGCATCCTTCCATCTCAATTTGTTGTGTATCAGGACCTTCAAATTAAGCTCCTTGTGCACAGCAGTGTGTTAACCCCTGTCTGTTTCAATTGGCATTAAAGCTTTTTCTCGCTTCTACTAGCTCTGTTCCTCAGCATTTTGTAGTATTTTGTCTGAAATACACATATATTTTTTAGGAATATTTTCAGGGTCAAACTTTAATTTAGAAAGGGGTGAGAGAAGAAGATAAAAGTAGTTGCAAGCAAATAAGACTTCCAAAGCTACAGCTCATTTCCTTTACTAGTGTATGAGGCATCACTCATTTCTTGTGGGATATAATGAATGTTTTACTGGTAATACAGCCTTGTAAGTGACAGCCCAAGACTGAGATGCTGAGTTGCAGCTCCTCTTAACTGTAAGAAACTTCTCAAACAGCCTTATTCAAATGCATCAATGGATGGTTCCTCTCCTATGTCTACCTCTTCCTCCTCTGAAATGAAATACATTAATCCCTCAAATATTGGGGGGGGTAGGTTCCAGAAAGATGCCATAATAAGCAAAATCTGTAAAGTAGCAGTAAATACAATAAATATGGCAAATACAGTATCACAGTATCACAGTGTTGATAAGGTTGGAAAAGACCATGAAGGTCATCTAGTCCAACCCCACAGTAAATATGGTAAAGCCAAGGGGGGTCAAAAATGCAATGCATTGAAGGCATGAATGGTGAATTGTAAAGTAGTGAGGGATTACTGTATTTTGTTTAGTGGAGTGTGAAGAATAGGGTTTTAATCACAACAGATACATCTCTGTTTCCATATTAATAATTCAATAGTCCCCAGTAATTCCCTACAGGACATAAGCCTTACAATAGGAGTTGGCTGTAAAATGTAGCCAAAGTACCCTGCTGGCATAAGCTAGCAGTCATTGAATTTCATGGGTGTTGATGCAGGTCCCAAGTCCTTCCATGTTTTAACATTAAAGCTATGTCAAGTTTCTAATCAAGCCATTGGGGAGAGCAATCACTTCTGATTTATTTCCCTTAACCTTGGGAATGAGAACAACATTTCTGCTTTTTCTTAAATCATTAATTTCTTGTCTGCAAGATCATTACTATATTCTCTGTAAAATCTATGACTCTTCTTAGGTGTCCCTTAATGTTTTCTGAACCCAGTTTGGATGTGCATTAGACACTTGGGATTCATTACTGGTCTTAATCTGCAGCCCATGAAAACGCAAGGTCATTTTGAAGATGGAAAAAAACCAGGCAAGCATCCTTCAAATCTGTACCTAGTTCTTTTCACTCCTCATTAAATTTCAATTCGTGAAACCTATTGGTCTCCCTTAGTCTTTTATCAGGGGGAACTATACCGTACACAGACCATCTGGTGGTAACAGGTCAGCCACATTGGGCTTTCAAGGGTTCATAACAAACTAGCCTAATATTGCCCAGCAGCTGTCACTTCTGGTTATCAAAGGCAAGTTTACATTCCTGTGGTCTCATTCCTTGGTCTGACCCTTTCAAACAAGTTGAATGACAGTCCAAAATTATTGTGAGGGTTTTCCACAACACTAAAACACTTCCTCGCTGTGAGAGTGAATGAACTTTGTTGTTCACATGGTTAATTATAATATCTTTGCCTTGGCAAACTCTGTTTCTCATCATGGCAATCTATTGGCTAATTCAGAAACCCTAAGGGGATAAAGCCATTTGGGGTTGATTGACCTCAGCATCACAAAACAAGTAGGTTTACCAAAGATGCTCGGTGAAAGCATCTTTAATGTTAATAAGTCAACATCTGAAAATCTAATTCATCATATCAATCCACAAAAAACACTAAAACACTTCAGGAATTCCTGATAATTAAACTGATTACATCTGATTAGTTAAATTAGGAATCAAAAAATAGTAAATTTAATGTCATAAGTTTAGCATACAGGATGAATATGTTACACAGCATCATTTTAAGTGGTCTTCCATCTTCCATTGGTAAGATATTATGTGAACAACCTTTATTTTTGTCATTGTGCTTAATCGTTTGGAGAGATAAAAGCTTCACTACTTCTTTACTTACTGTCTCCTAAGGACATATGTCTTTATGTAGTTTGTGAGGCAGAAAGACCTGGATACTCAGAGACAAAGATATATTACCTTTAAAAATACTTATAGCATCTTTTCTTCTTGTAAATTATACCTGTCAGTCAAACGCAGCACTCACTGAAGAAGCCTCAATCCAAAACCTGTGCAATTTGAACTAATTTCTGTATTTCTGCAAAAAGACATGGATTGCCTTTTTCCTGCAGAGCAACTGATGACCTTGTATTGATCACATACATTTTCTTTATTTGACCGGTCTTTTTTTTGTTTGTGTTCCAGACACCAGCATGCTTTACAGATGGACATAGGGTATTATCCATCCCCTTTCACATTATAAAATCTTTGGCAGAAGTGACTCAGGTCACCCCCAGAGCCAACGGAGCCATGTAGCAAAGCCATTGGCAGAGTCTGGGAGAGATAAGGGCCATCATAACAACTCAACCCCAGGATGTGTGAGAAATCTCTCTGAATCCCTCTTTGCAGTATCTCAACCTCTCATTACACAGAAAATTTTCCACAGAGTACTGTGTGAGAAAGGTGATTCTTATCAGCCACTGTGCACAGTAAACAGGTTCTGGCATGCAAAATCTTTCAGTTTGTGGACTTATCAGAAAGCTAAGTTATGCCATCTCAACAGATTTTAATATTTACACCTTACCCACAGGGCCTATCCGTGCTTAAAAACCCCCAACTAATCAGCCATGTGAACAGCAGAAGTCACAATGCTCTGTAACACACTTGAATCACTGAGCTCTTAGATCTGACAGTCCAACACTATTAGAAATAAAATACACTTCTAAAATCCCCAATGATAGGTAAATATGCTGCCATAACACTGCTGTTTGCTCTTTCATTCTGTTTGTGAACACACCCAAGAGCTGCACTGTTTCTTCCTGCACCTCTGAAGTGGCCTCAGGCCTTGCTGCTTCATCTGTGCGGTCCGGCTGTGTGGCACCTTTTCCCTTTGCTGCAGTAGAAGGAGTGGGTGGTTGGCACACACATGCACCTATTTCCATCACTAAAATAGTCACGTGCATGGCCTAGGTACGACAGTTAAAGCTTTATCCAATGACAGATTTTTGCCTACCCTTTGGTTGCTAACCTAGTGTTCTCCAAGTCACAAATATGATAATATTTTGCTTCGTTCCTCATCACAGTGAAACTGGAAGTAAGAAAGAGTATCTTGTCATCAGTGGGCTGGAAGTAGCTCATTAAACCACAGTGGAACTGCCAGAGGATTTGTCTTGCTTTCATCTTGGCATCTGCTCATCCTAGAAATGCAAAGATTTGTCTAAGGAAATGAAAGAGACAAAAAATTCCAAGAGGTTGTTAAAATTAACCCTTGGGATGAAAAACGCCTTCTCCAAATTTTCTGGTTAAAGTATTTCGCCCACTAGTAAAACAATTCAAAGAGATAGTAACTTCCAGAATGTATATTGAGGTTAACTGCTGGCTTACTGCTGTTAGTGTTTGACATCTCTCATTTCAAGCATGTCTTAGGGCTGAGGGTCATCTAAGGCACTGGGCCTTTAGGGAGGCTGACTAAGAAAGGTTTCAGCTACTGACCTCTAAAAATATCCTTTTAGAAAATAGGTGTCAGATATCAAGCGGGAAAGGATACAAATATGAACGGCATCTTTGGAAATAAAATCCTTGACTGGCTTATTGGAAAGACCATTTATGCTTACAGGTGTTGTTTCTGCATGCAGTCTCAGTAAGTCAGATTCTGAGTAGGGCTTTAAACCTGTGCAAGAAATTCAAATGAACTGAGATGGAGAACAGCACCATGATTTTTTTGTTGTCGTTGTTATTGTTCAGGAAAAGGAAAAGAGAGAAAACAGCTATTGGACTAATACTCTTTCCCTTTTTTTTCCTAATAAATTTCTTAGGTCAGTTTTATAAAAGAAAGTGATTTTCTGGCATCCTGTGCCACCATCATAAATGACACATTGTCAGAAGGTGATGCATTTTGAACTACCAAAAATAAGAGGGGAAAAACAAAAGGAAAAAACTGCTTAAGTTCAACTCTTGACATGCCTTTCTATTTGAGAAGGACTTACAGAAAACCAAGCAAGGGTAGCACACACACTCCTCCACTTCCAAACACGGTGTGATGCAGCCAGCACCGAAGGAGAAGCCAGCTTGTTAACTTAGATATATTTTCACCATTGCTTAAATTATCTGCCTATAGGGGGATGGAAAAAACAATAACTTCCTTATATATTTAAAAGAGAGAGAGAATTTGAGTCTGAGCACAGAATGCACAGGTGGAATTAAGATAGGAGAGGGGAAGAGCTGTATATCAGTAAAGGCTGAATTCCCACATATCCACCTCACACCACAGAAACCTCAGTCTATTCTGACCTACCATCCAGAGCATTCTGCTCAGCACAGAACCCGATACTCTTGCTCTCGTGTGATGGATGGTGCTTTGAATCCCCTAAGCACTTCCAAGAGTCAGCAATGGCTTCACGCAAGCTCAGGTGAAAGGCTGAATCCGTCCAGCACATTCTTGTCTTTGCTATCACATTTCTGCCATGCAGCGTTCAGAAGTGTCGTGAATCATCTCTGACACTTGAGCCTGGTTTTCTGGTATTTTCCTTTAGTGAGACTGGCACTGTCATGACCAATGACCTCCACGCTGCCCTCACAACATCCTCCGGGCTGATTTTTGCACAAAACTGCCTCTGAATTACCCCTTTTCCCCAAAGATGAGGATGAATACCACAGATAAGGGAGGTGGGCTGAGGAAGGGAAACCATGGAAAAGAGCCTTTTTGATGTTTTCTGCTACCCCAGTTGATGTGGTTAAGAGGGTAATCATATCCCAAGGGGAAAAGGTGACAGGGTGTCACGTGAACCCACCACCAAGCATTGCTTTCGTAACAGGAGAGCAAATGAGCTGTAGAGAACCATAGTGACTGATTGATTGTACTCAGGCAAAAAAGGGTGTCCGAGGAAGGTGACAGGAAGAGAAGTGCAAGGGTCCTTAAGAACAGAGACTACAACACTAGATCCCTGGGGAATGCTTTGGGATATTATTACAGAACCATCTGGGTACAAGTGATGTCATTGTCATGTATAGTACACAATATTGAAGATCACAATAAAGCACCTGGCACTTCCCTGGCAATACAACAGCTCTTGGACAAGCTAGACTATTTCAGGAGTTCAGTCCTCTGACTCAGACCCCCTTGAGCACAGGGGTCACAAGCCATAGTGTTAGGGTCACTGAGCTCAAGGACAGGCTCAGGTGCAGAGGCAGGGTGTTCAGATGGGGAATTCTTGCTCTGATGACAGAAATAGGGAAAGATTTGCGTTTACTCCATGGTACTTGTGTTGGAGGAAATAATCAATCTGCATAGAACACCCACTGCTACTGGTCAGGAGCTTCTGGGGTGAAAGCCTCAGTTTTTCAGTTATATATATACTAAATTGCATGCTCTGTTACTGCGCCTCTACCCTTTCCCCTTCCTATCTGGTCTTGCTGGAGGCCTTCTCACAAAACAATATTTAAATTTCTTTTATGCTCCTAGAGATCTGAGCCATGCCCAGGCAATGGACTTGCCTATATTTTCACATAAATAAATTCCAATGAGGGAAAGGCAGGAAGTTTTATTTCTTTAACGTATGCACAAACACTACATATATCTACTTTTCAGGCCTGATGTTCTGCACAAACACCACTAATGAGCTCCCACAGGCTTGCCAGGCAGCTCAGGAAGGAAAGAGCACCAGGCATCTCCAAGGGGACCTTGTGCTCCACACCAAGTGCAGAGCTGTAAGTGGGACCTCTGCCATGACCAGGTGAATTCCTTCCAATTCAAACATCTCAGGGGAGTGAACAAAACAGCATGGTTTTCTGAATACTGATAAAAGAAAATTCTCCGCACTTATGGGTCTACAAGAAGCTCAACAGAAATTCCCCAGTAAAACCTAATTCTGAGCTAAGCAGGAAGTCAGTACCCCAGACCTGATTCACCCCTTGAACCTCATCTGCCAGTGTAGAATTACTCTGGGCAGACAGACAAGCTCCTCTGCACTCTCTGACACACCCCTGGTGTCCTGCATGACCAGTGACCAGCTGTATGAATGAATTCCAGGTATTGCTGTGAAGTTACACCAACAAATGAAAAGTAATTCAAGAGTCAGTGGGAAAGAAATGTGAATAAGGACCAGGAGGCTACACATCCCAGGGAGGGGAGATGCCTCAGAAAGACACAAATCAGAGAGTTTGCATTCTTTAAATTATTGATTGGATATTTTAGATATTCAAGCTGGCAAAGTAGAATTGAATTCCATTAAAAAATTAATTAATATTCCTGTTATACCTAGCACAAAGCTCCATCAAAACCATCTCCTGGAAAGAGTTGTGGAACATATGATTTGCTTTCAATGACTGTAAAATGCCTATGACAACTACAAAAACACATGAGGGCAAGGGGGAGACTGGAGGACAAAAGCTGGAAAGGACACAATTTTCTTTCCATGACATAACCCCAGCTCAGGTGGCCCAATTCCACCTTCCAGCATTTGCCCCAATACAAATATATTAGATTTATTATTACGGATTTATTAGTTCTGAGAACAGTAAAGGACAAACATGATTTCTGTATAATTCAAATGGACAAAGGCAATTGCTGGACTGATCACAGGCTTTTGAGACCGAAGTCATCCATCAAACTTACACCTTCTCCTTTTCTTGTTATCCATCATCCTTTCTTTTAGGTAGGTTGTCAATAAATTTTGTGTCAGCAGGTCAGAAGCGATGATGCAGTTCCCAGCTCCAAAGGACAAATAAAGCAAAATTCAAAGGCAAAGGGTATCAGGAAAACTATAAAACATTTTCTTTGCTACATCAACTGCAATTGCCCACATTCAACACAGAAAACAACACTGACTAGATGAAATAACTGGGAGGTAGAGAGATAGACAGACAGACTATATTTATAACAAGGAGACATATGCAGGTAAATATATATATATATATATATAAAGATATATTTTTAAAAGGATAATATCACTAGATCAAACATCTTATTTAATAAAGTAATTATGATTTTTTTTTCTTTCTAAGTATGTTTTGCATGTCACAATTCCCAAAGAGCCTTCAAACACCCAGAACTAAAAATATTGTATACTTTGGTAAAAAGTAACTCAATCAAGCTTAAGGAAAATATGAAGAGGTATTGTAGAGGATCCTGGGTAGTTGAATCTGATGCAAAATAAAAGTAGAAGAGCCAGCCAAGGTGGGCCATAGTACTTAAATATGTAAGAATCATTTAAAGAGGTGAAGTATTCAGAAACTCGTATAAAATCAGCAAATAGATTCACTGCAGTCTCACTTCATGAATTCCAATAAAAATCCAGAGCAAGTCCACACACGGATGTATCCAAATATATAATCTTAACCAAAGACAAATCAGAATCTGTTCCAGGGCCTTTTCCTGTGACAATACCATCTTCCAGTCACACTAATGGTGTGTACTGCACGAGACACCTTTTATAAAGGGGGAAAAAAAAGTACTATATGTGATTTCCAAGACTGAATAAGACATTCTATCAACATGCAAAGTGAACTTACTGAGCCATTGCAAATGAACAGATTCACAAAGGAAAATACAAACTTTCCACATCTCATTTAATTTATGCTGTTTCCACTCTTCCGTGCATGGAGAAAACAGCTTTACCCATTCTCTAAAGTATTCAAATGTTATAAACTTTAATAATCAAAACAAAAACAAATAAACATTATTAACTGCATGAGAGAATATTTTAAATGAGCAGGAGAATAAAGAGTCTTATTTCATGTATTTTCAGTTTCTGCGCTAGAAATCTCCCTAAGAGAGTCCTAATCACTCCTAAGGGTGTATATGAAACAATGGTCAAGAACTGGATGCAGTAGGAGCCAGAAACTAATTGCTAGAGTCAGAATTTGGTTTTTCACATGCAATCCTTTATCCTAAAAGGATTACTAAGGGTACCCAACTCCCCTAAAATATATAATTTACCATGATTTGGTTTTGTTACTTGTGTTAGATGCAGGTTAAGATACAGATTTCTGAGGAGGGCTCTATACAGAAAACAAGAGGTTTGTAGAATTTATTGCATCGTCGTAGTCTTTTCAAGGTTCTAGTGCTCCCAGATTTTAGTTCTGTTAGGCAATTTCAGGTTTACCTCGTTTGAACCCGTGAGTTACACTTACAAAAAGCAGTGTTCCTCAGTTCTTCAATGTTCCTCAGCTGCGGACAGAGAGAGGAAGTCCATCCAAATTCCTCAGTTGTTTTCTAAGGAGGGAGGGCACATTTTAAAACCATTTTACTACTGATTGCAACCCTGCACTGTAAAAAAATCACCCCAAAATTTTACAGAATCAAAGACTTCTATTCCATGACTGGAAAAAAAAGAACAAGGACAGAATTTCCAATGATTTGTACAGCACTTGAGTTGGGGTGATGTCTTCAGATACTCGAATTTCAGCCTCCAAACCGTCATTAGATAGGAAGCCAACAATAAAACAGGCTGATTTTCACTGCTTTTATAGCCAGGCATTTCCCTGAGAAGCTGAGAAAAGGACAAAAGTCAAGAATTTTGTAATCATGCCTTGAATTTCTGTAAGAAGCTGTAGAATTTTCTCATGGTACAGACACGAAGAAAAATACAACCACTGTTAAGAAGGACATCAGACTTTGTAATGGTTTTTTAAAAATAGCTTAATCCAATGTGTTTGGTGGGGTTTTTTTTCCACTCTTCATCCATTAGTGAAAATCCCTGATTCACCATGATGTATCTGGTAGCAATTACACTAGACAGCATGCTTTTCTCTTACAGGCTACAAAATACCAGACTCCATTTTCCTGAAAGTACTTCTTGTGAAATGCATTCCTCTCTTTCTTGACATGTATAAATATATATATATATATATAAAGGTAGGAATTTCACAGCATCTTCTCCTTATAGTGCAGTTTAAGTTACCCACTCACCTGAAGGACTTTTGCTGTGCTCTAATGCAGGTGTCAGTCCTGCCTTGTCCTTGGATACAAATCAGGAGAACACATATCCAAGATCCACTTTCTCCAAGGCTTTAGCTTGTCATTTTCTTTAATTAAGCATCCTTGAGGGAGTTCTCAGCAAAAAGGAGGCTGCTGCTCTCTTGCAAAGCTCAGGCAAAAGAAAACAGGCTGTGCAACTTGTAACAGCACACACATTTCCTGTCTTAAAATGCCATAGGACATAGGAAATTTACATTCCTAAAATTGCTCTAAATGAAATAATGATGAAGGAAGATGGCAACGACCCAGTCGAACAGTTGAGACACATTAGTTAAGGCCTGCTGCTGCTTCATAGATCACTGTATATACCTTTAGTCTGATGGTGGGAGCTGCAAACCCACTGAGAATTGGCCCCAGAACTCCCAGAACAGACTAAGTGCATTTTACCAGGACCAGAATTAGCCCCACAGCATTCCTCTGCCACAAACCACTCCTGCTTTACATTGTCCACATATCTGACAGGGTCTAAAACACCTGTGAATAACGATATATATTCCTGAGCACCTTCTTTCATCACTGTTTCATTTAGAGCAATTTTAGGAACGTCCTGTGTAGAGCTGCTTTTACACAGACCAAAGTTTAGCCCTTTAGAAAAAGTGTTTTACATGACTTTATTCTGATCTCTTTCACCTTCAGGAAATTATTCAAGGCAAAAACATGCTGTTACATTTTATCTCTGAAGAAACA
Organism: Pitta sordida; assembly: GCA_013390025.1. NCBI lineage: Eukaryota > Metazoa > Chordata > Aves > Passeriformes > Pittidae > Pitta > Pitta sordida. Next base: position 12,187 of record WEKX01000891.1, read on the forward strand.
TAGGTTAGGAAATAAAATAGATTTTGTTTCAAGAGCAAAACCTTTCAACAGGTAGCTGTACATGTGAAAACAAAACTCTTCAGTTGTCTTCTGTTTTTCTTTCATCGTCAACAATTTTTCAATTTTTGTTCTTTGGATTTGTGTAAAGGACAAACAAGGCACCTCCTCCTCATTTTGCCAGCAGTAAGAAATAACTTATGTTATATAGTGCTTTTTACCCCCAGTCTTTTAAAATCGTACACATTTTCAACTGGACTAAAATACACAGGCACCCAAAGAAGTGGATTTTTTCCAATTGAGAAGCTGAATTCTCACCCATGTTTCACTTCCAAGTCATCCCCATCTCTCTATGACTCTGCAAGTCACGTCTCAGAAAGACACCTCTACAAAAACAATTAAATTCCTGCACACTGGATAAGCAGCAACTGAACTGGAATGATGGAAATACCTGTTCTGTCTAGAAAACATCAGGTACCTCATTACTTTAAGAAGTTAAAAAGTACTTCAATACATTAAGATACTCTGATCCTAAAGGTGGCTAAGAAGGCCAATGGCATCCTGGCCTGCATCAGGAACAGTGTGGTCAGTCGGTCCAGGGAGGTCATCCTTCCCCTGTACACAGCGCTGGTCAGACCTCATCTTGAGTACTGTGTGCAGTTCTGGGCTCCCCAGTTCAAGAGGGATGTTGAGCTGCTTGAGAGGGTCCAGAGAAGGGCAACGAGGATGGTGAATGGACTGGAGGGCAGGCCCTATGAGGANTGTGACGAGGACATGCTCAGCTGCTGGGATTGGAACTGCAGCTCCAAAGTTATCAGGTCACCTGGTTTGAGACATCTCCATTGGAGATTTTAGGCAGCTTGGTCTCTTATAGATGACACTGAACAGCAATTGTTTCTTTATTTCTGTGTCAGCAGGGCTTCAGTTAAAGAGTCCTAGCAAATTAACGGCACTTCACATTTCTAGGTGTATGTATTTTGTCCAGATGTCATAGACCATGTCTATTTAACTTTTACTTGCATTATAAACTGACCTTATATTGTTCACCGGAAAAGTCTTTGGTTCTATATCATGTTTCCCTCAACTCATTTATTGGTCCATAATGGATAGGTGCTATTCAGTAAAGCACTTGAATAATTACCACTTTACTGTAATAATTTATTAACACTGTGCACCAGCATGATGAAAGAAGCAGTTTAGAGAATGCTTTAGCATGGAGTAGAAAACATTTCTAATTATTTAATGTTATATTAACTTCCAATTCACCTCATCTATGTGAAGCTTATCATATAATTCCATGCAAGAACTGGGGATTGCTTTTAAGTCATACCATGTAAATTGTTAAAACTGAAATTTTAAAAAAATCATGGTATTAAATTTTTTTCACTACCTAGATTTTAATTGTCTTATTTAAACTTTAATTAAGGTTAAGTTTAATTAACTTCAGTTAGCTTACCTACCAGATTACAGTGCAATGATTGCTGCTTGTTTGGGATTCCTGTTTTATTTTAACATAAAAGTCTTTAGCACAGCAAAGTGTTGAAAGGGATGGAAATCACGTGAGAATATAAAGCACCGGGAACATTCTTGGATGTCAGTGAAGTGGTTTGACATTTACTGTTGTACAAGGGATTATAACCTCTAATAGTGACCATCCAAGGAACAGCCATAACGATTGACTATTACTCACAGTGTTGGCCAATTCTGATGAATATACATTATGGGAAATATTTCTAGTAAAACTTTATTGACTAAGGTCTCAAGATTTAAATGTTGAGAACACAAATATTTACTTGATCTGTACATCATATTTATAAAGTAAATATTCACAATTTCTGACCAGCATTATTTCTAATTCAATGCCATCTCTTCGGAGGAAGGATAACAATGCACATAATATTCAAGATTTATTGATGGTTTTCTAAAAACCTGATTTATGCAACTACATAATAATGTTTTGTTTCTTACTTTTATGTCTCCTCCATAATCCCCAGGGCTTTACGTGTCCTCACTGTTAAACTTCACGCAGTACACGGAGAAATATCCAGAACAACTTCACAATCACAGAATCACAGAAAATTATGAGCTGGAAGGGACCCACAAGGATCATCTACAATCTCTCCATTGCATAGTAATAGTGCAGTTAGAGATTACCATGCACAAAACCAGAACTATTTCTCCCCTCTATGCATTAATTTGCATTATTGCTACTGAATTTCATCTGCAATTTTATTGCCCAGCTATCTAGTACCCACCCGTACATGTTGGCAGTCAGCTTTGGGCTTGTCAGAACACAGCAACTTTGTATCATCAGCCTAGTTGTTTTCTTGGCGTTTTCTGATAGTTTAAGAAAACCTCGAATAGGGCAGATCCTAAGAGAGCTTTTCTGGGAACAACTAAAACCTGATAATTAGTCCTCCCCTTTGTTTCCTGATTTTTATCTAGTTTTAGTACTAACTTTTCTATGACATAAAACTGCAGGACTGGCATCGTTTGCTTCTTTCCTCTCTGCTACTAAGATTTATTTAAACACTGCATACTGCCAGAAATAGTTCACCAGTGTTACACTCCAGATCCTCAGAGAGCTTTAGGGCACAAGCACCCGAGCCTGGCAATTTGTAACTGTAAATTTTATCGATTTGCTTTAAAGACATTTCTGCCGAGGTCTCGGCGTGGGACAGTCCCTCGAACTCAGCCCAGTGCGGATCCCACCTCTGCCATGAACCCTTGTGCAGAGATTCATCACACTTGCCCACACTCCCTTACACCCCTTCCCCCAGCCCTACGGATATCCTGGAGGCTCTTTGCCCTGCCAGGATTTGGGAAGCTTTCCATCATCACCATTTAGGCCTCCAGGAAGTGGTGTCTCGAAATCTCTTCTGATCCATCTATTGTGTTTTACATCTCAGATACTACAATGGTGGGTTTTTTAAAACATTCCCCATTCTTACATATTACAGTCGGGTCTCCCGTAATGCGGACCCGCGGTCTTATTTGGGACCCGCGTAGCCATCAGGATGGCAAAGGATCTGACCCCTCACTAGTTAACAAAAGGAAGGAAATGTGGAAATGTGGACAACAGAGGGAAGCGATGCAGTTATTCTTCCTTTTTCAGTGAGTCTATTGTAGAATTTCAAAATTATTTTAAAACAAAGAGGAATGAAACAGACAAGACTCACAACAGACATGGGACAAAACACAGCAGTCACTGAAGGAAAAGGATATTTTTGTTTTCTGGGACACTTAATTACCATAATAACTGTTTATTCTTCTTTCTCTTCTAAACATTTGCTGTTCCACACAGGCCATCAACCAGGAGAAACTTGTGTCAGTAGGTTTAACTTTCCTCCCATACTCCAGTCTCACCAGGCACCCAGAAGATGCCCAGTTGGGAGCAGCAAGGTAGTCATACGTTTCCCCTGCTTTTTAGTCCCACCTTCTGATAAAACAGATTGCAATCAACAGTGGCAACACACTCCACTTATGCTGAACATAAATGCTCTGAGAATTAATACAAATTATTTAAACGTATGCATAATGCACAGTTTATTTTGCTTAAACACTTTGCCTTTACCCTCAGAAAAACTGTTGGTACAGCATCAACAGGAAATATGTAAATATATTGAAGTGTGTAAGGTAAATAAATAACACCTTTTCTGTGCATTTTCACATCACTGTGCCTATTCCTCTGCTTCACATATGGGGAACCATAAACCCTGGTAGTTAGGTGGTGTTCTTACTATGCTATAAAGGTAAATATGTGATATATTCTGAAATTTATGATGTAAACTTAGCTTGGAAGAACTGCTATTTTTGCAATTCCACTGGATACAGTAGCTTGGTCTCTCAGGTTGGAAGAGTTGTGCTTCACTGTGTGTAGAAATGGATTAGGGAAACTGTGAACACAAGTCAAACTAAATTGGCCAGAACACTAATAATCCCTATCACTCCTCTTTAGGGGTGATTTACAAATGAGTAAGTAAGACTTGGAGATGAACACTTAAAACTTCCGTTCTGGCAGAAGGAGCACACATGCAGCACACAAAAAGAGATCTCCCGCTAGAGGACACAATAAGCCATGTTAGAAGTTATTGCCTCACATAAGGTATCTGCAGAAGAAAACAATAGTGTCTATCAATGGCCAAAATCTCCATCAGATTTTCCACTGTCTTCACTTCAACACATAACCAGAAACCCTTAGTCCCTGTGAGCACATTTAGATGATGAGAAAAGTACCTTGGTATATACAAGAGGTGATTTTCTCCTTTCAAAGGAAATAAAAGAACTCTCCAGTAGTATTTTTCCAGAATGTTGCAATCAGACCAATGTGATTCCATGTCGTCACGCTATAATTTGCACAACACCAGGGTAGGGACTTTAGGACAAGAGAGCATGACAAGTCTGATCCAAAACCATTGAGGGCAACTGAAAGGAACTTATGGACTTCATGGGGCTTGGACCACAACCCTTTGAGAATCACTGGCACTGTTATAAGACTTCTTCTAAAGCCACATACCTCAAACATAGCAGGATTCATGCTTGCTAAAATCCCACCACAGAGCTCTTGACTGCAGAGGTGGGTGCAAGCAAGGCTGAGGCGAGTTAATGGAGAAGCGAGCAAGAGGACAATTTTCATACTCCTACCATTATCGGCTGTAAATTGAAGTGTTATGCTGAATGAGAGCTCAGAAAGGAAATCTAGGCATTACTAATGCACAGAAATCTAGCTCAAAGATATTAAGATAATCAGCTAGTCAGGATAATCTTTTACTTGAACATGTTTGAAGAGCAATTATATTGGAAAAAATTAGCCTTAATGGTTTACGCACTTTTTAAAACTAATTGCTATAGAAACAAATTAAGTACCCAGATTATCTCTTTCCTGAGCTGTCCATCAAAACTCTTTGTGCTGTATATTTCTTGCATTTTAACCAGCTAAGCAGCTCTTGTCGGAGCCCTTTCTGGTTCTGAAGGATAAAAAGAGTGCGCGTAGGGAGGGTGGAGGAAGAGAACAGGACAATTCTCTACATATTTTCCTTTGGGCACTGTAATTCATTGTAAAAGTAAGGGTTTTAATGTTTATGATCTCTAGCAGAATTTTAGTTACCTGCTGTAGGCATTTTGAGGTGTGCAATAAAGTGTTACTGCATTCACCTGGACAGAGTTGGAAGTTTGGTAAAGTCATATTCTTCTGAAAAACTTTCTGATAATGCTTCCATCCATAAAGATGGACAGTATAGTTTCTGTCTGTCTGAAAAGGAGTATGAGACAAGTTAAGGAACAACATGAATGTCAAATAACAGCCTAATTAAAATACACAAGGAAACAAAAGGGGAAGTGGCAGTGAAGTGAGTGGGATAAAAAACTCCTAAGATTTTTAATATACAAACATATCAAGTAGAACCTTGCTATCTATACATAAGGTCCCCTTAGATCCGGATTTAGATAATCCTGTAATCTGTGTCTGGCACAGATTTCTCAAAAAGCAGCAACTGTATGAAACCTCATTATGCCTTTTCCTCATCCATATTAATTTATTCTATATCTGTGGTACCTGCATCACCTGTAGATACATTTCTGCATCACCCAGTGGATTTGCTGAAGATACTTAAATGAGACACTGGTAATCTAAATAATCAATTTACCTGGATAATCTGATCCCTCTTCCTCAAGTTGGATGTGTTCTTTTACTTCCATGACATTATTGCAATTGCTTAAACAACTTTTGTTGGGATTTTTTTTCACCTTAATTACCTTTTCTTTCCACCTTAATTACCTTGTCACTTGCTATTAGGGATTTTAATATGGATATTAAATGTCACACACAGCTTTCAGTTTTTATTCTCTGTCTGGTTCACAATCTTGCAATCCAGAAAGGTCCAGCCACATGCATATTTTTATAGTTTCACATGTTTAAAACTATACTCAATGCCATACTTATTACAGCATTAAATCGATGAACTTGCTCTAATAATCTATGTTTAAATAAGCAATTTAATGCTATAATATAGTAAACATAAAACAGCCAACCTTCTGTTGAGTTTGCTGATGTGCAGTGACATTTGGTGGTCATGCATGGCAACATTTGTACAAGCTTCATTTAGAGAAGGTGGCAGGTTAATTGGGACAGAACAAAATGCAGTACAGCATGCATAATAAGCAGACTGTACTGGTGTTTTAAAAAGGGAAAAAGAACTAAAACCCTGTTTCCACTCCTTGTAGACTTGCCCTCTCAAATTAATATTCAGAATACACAGCTATATTGGATTAGCATGAGTATATTTTTATACATTAATATGAAAATATAACAGGGTATCTCAGAAGGCATCAAGTTGCACTTCATCTACAAAAAAAAATTGCTTGTAGCTCCAGGCTCCCCTGGAGCTGGATGAAGTGCAGATATGGATTCCTTGGATTCAATAGGTGGCCCTAGAAAAAAATTAAACTAATGGAATCTGAAACCATTGGAGGGGCAACACTTGACAGTGTGACACATACTAAGTACATGTTACACAGTGCTCCTTGGCTTCCTGTTAATGCATACTGGTGTATTTCCCCTCACCCTGTCACAGAGCAAAAGCCAAATCAGGGGCTGATGAAGAATTGAAGGCTTCTATGGCAACAACATCAATATTTATCTGTAGAAATTACAAGCTTGAGCTAAGATGCTAGAAAAGTTCTCTTAAATCTTTCAAATTGATCACCAGCCATATTTTATAATGCAGTTTGTGTATCAGTATTTCTGAGACATGCTCTTTTCCCTTCCCAGCGTGCTGTAGTCACACCATGACAGTTATGGAGTTATGGAGGAACCAAGACTGTTATGCTGAAAAATGCTAATTGACAGACAAAGCTAGCTCTGAAGATGGATTAAACTATAAAGGATACTGGTTCGCAAAAAAAAGTGGATACTTATCACTGAATCAATTTTTAACATGCTCAAGTTGACGGTATTATTTTTTCATCAAACTCATAAGCTTAAACTGAACTAACAGAGGTTGTTTTATTTGGTTTTTATTTTCTGTCTTTCACAGGCTGAAGGGACAAGATATGGCAGATATCCTTGATCCATGACCTCAGCAGAGGTGGGGAGTGGTTCACCCTCCCCAGTATCAAACAGCTGACACAAACAGGTCCTTACCAGCAGGATTTGAGGACTCTCTGCTTTGACCACTTTAGTACAGCGGTGAGTGCCCCCACCGCTCATGCAGGAGACCAGGGGTTCGATTCCCAGCAGGGAGGCAGTGGTGCTCTTCAAGAGTTGGACTTGATGATCCCTGTGGGTCCCTTGCAACTCAGAATATCTGATGATTTGACCACTTCAACTGGAAAAGAATCCCACAGGGCATAGGCAACAACCCCACTGGCAGGTCAACAGCCCCTTTCATGGGGGATTCGCAGTATTACAGCTCTCCTACAATAAATTCACAATTTGCATTCTCTGGAGGTATTAAAAATAAGTAAGAGTTAGGAGATTTGTATCATGTCAAAGAGTTGATGACTATGTGCAGAGTATTTGTCACCCTTTGCCCCACTAGGCTAGACATTGTTACCCCATAGGGCAACGGCAGATTTACATTAAATATTAATATGTTCCTCAGAAGCACAGTCAGCCCTGTGCTAAGTAAGACACAGCCACACCTGCTGTCCGTGTGCAAACCATTCCAGAAGGTTTCAATTCAGAAAAACGACATTTCAATCAAGAAACAATGCAATGAGCTGTAGCAGGGAAGGTAAATGTTGCATAGGCAGGAAGGCATCACCAACAGGGACCAAGAAAATTTCAACTTCCACATTCTCCAGAACAACAACCAGGAGCAACAAGAGGAGATATGAGAACCTCATCCTTCCAGCCTCAAATATCACCACAAACCCTTCCCTGGACAGCTTCCCTGTTCCCCAAGAAGGGCAAGCAGAGGAGAAGGTTTTGAAGGTTCTCCTTTCAACCACACAGCTCCCTTTCTCTCCCCCTTTTCCAAGGAGGCCTTTGGGCTGCTACTGCCCTTGCTCCCCCTACCACGGCTGCTCTTAAACTCTTCTCTAGTTGCATGGGAAAGCAAGTCAAACATTAAGAGAAGACTCTGACAGATTCCTTTTGTCAGATACAGTGCTGTGCAAGTCAACACAGTCCAAGTTCAGTATAATTTCCACTGTAATTAAAAAACTCATCAGCCCAACAAATTTAGTGTCCATTATAACCCAAAGGGAAGAACATGGAACTTGGCAATGTAACTACCTTTAAATTTATCAATCTGCACTCTTCTGAAAAATAAAATTTTTACTGTTAACTTCTTGAGTTATGGATTTATATTTAACAATTCCTTTCTTATAATGACTATCTCAAGTGTAGGATACAAATTAAACACAGTACTAAAAATATATAAGGAACCGCATAATTCATCATTCTTTTGTGGAAAGGACTGAATGGTCTGGCTCTCTTGCCTTAGTTGAAAGTATTGAATCAAGAATTGGCTACATTTGTCTCTAAGGTTACCACTGCATCACTTTATTTTAGAGCAACACCACAGAATAGAGCAACATATTGCAATAATATTTCTCTTTGCTTGTCTCCTAAGAACACTCTTTCTTACCTCTCTCCTAATGGTGCTGGAAACCTTTTAAAGAATAGATTGTACACATTATTTTATTTGTCAAACTTATATGCCAGGAAACGGCTGAGGTGGAACAAACCAGTGCACTTCTTCAGGCATGCTTTTTTCTTTGTTAGGATTTTGGAAGCATCTGCCCATTTTATTAAAGCAGCTCTTCTGAAGCATAATCAGAGATAGGATATTCTGTCCATGCATTATATGCCCTTTACCTTTTTTTTTTTCCCCCTAGCCCAGCAATGTAAGGACGTTTAGACTGCCATAGCTGTAATTGTTGCCAGCTGGTCTCTCAGCTGGATGTGTGGAGTCGCTCACTGAGTGTCCTGGCCGAGCTCCCCACCCTCAACTCACACAAACCAGAAAACAGCAAGATGACCATATTGCTCAGTCATTTTCAAACAATATTCTTCTTATTCCCGAGGTAATAATTTCATGCCTTTGCCCATCAATTGCGTTACTGATGGACTAAACTCTCAGACTGTAGCCCCCCTTCACAGAGAGCTGTGAAGGTTCTGCATTGTCTGGAGGATGGGAACACCTGTGCAGGAACCTGCTTCCCCCTAAGCCTCTCGACATCGGCTGTGTAGCAGCACCCAAATTCCCTTAGAAGCACCCCTGACAGGTGTACTCTCAACTCACTTGTGACACAAAATACATTACAGCAGAAAAGATCACTTTTCTTAGCAAAATATTTCCTGAGCATCTCCCTACCAATTGTATTTCTTCTGCTGCTTTTATAAATCAGAAGCTTTTTTTTTTTGCCTTTTTTTTTTATTGGTCATGAAATCAAAAAAAGGTTATTAGTACTTTATGGGATATTTTAATTAAAAAGAATTGCATATATATGATTTTTTCCTCATGTGCTATAGACATGATTAAATCAGTTCGGCTAAGTTTCACTTACATCAAAGTAGCATATTGGATTTCTAAACTAATTATACAAGAAAGAAGTCTAGTCCCAAGCTAAATGGAAACTTTGGACTACATCAACTCATGTGGTTTAATTTCCTTAATTCCATCCAAATACCCGATCAACTTAATCTCACAACACTGTAATTTTCAGACATGGGAAAACAAACATTTAATTTACTTACCACTGCACATTTAGGTGCTAGGTTTGTAAGATGCAAGTTGTTTTACCTCCCTGGTGAGCGAATCACTATCACTTGTCATCCACCTACCTCCTGGATGCCAGGTTCCTTCATGACTTTCATGTATGCAATTCAACAGAGAGAAGTTTAACTAAATCCTTTCTTTTCAAAGCTCCAGGCACTTTGGAAGTTGTGACTCCTCTTAGCCACATCCCACGAGCTCCCCATTCTCTGAAGCATTCTTGGATTCATTAAGAGGATAAAGAGAAGGAATCTTAATGGTACTGAAAGATGTTTTGCAGAAGATACACCAGTAATCAGTACTGGCGAGTTTTCTCTTCCCCAACTTGCCAGGAGGAGTTACTGAAAGCAAATATAAAATGCTAGGACCATCTTGCCTCTGTGTTTTTAGGTTATGCAAAAGGAAGTGATATTCAGTATCTCTGGGTCAGTCATTCCCTGGTTCAGTTTCTTCAGTAGCGTCTAATAAACGTGTGAGGAGGGAGACTAGGTCACCCCTTGTATCCTCTGCATTTTATTAAAGAAGCCAACACTCAACATTCCAAGTTTCCATGGAGAATCTTTGCCTTCAGATCAAAATACAAGCTCTTCTGTCTTAAAAGGCACAATTTCTCAGCTAAATGAACCTAACTGACTCCATACTCAAAGTGCCAGAGCTGAGAGAACAGAGGCAGTCATCTTCACTTTCAGACACAGGGAGATATACACATGCCAAAACCTGAGCAACAGCAAGCAGTTGGTTATAGCAAATCGTAAGAGACGTTCACCAAACCAGGCAATAAATAATTCTGTCCTTGCTGCAAAAAGATTAAGTAAATTAATTAAAAAATAATTAGCCTTTCTTTTTACTCAACACATTCCAATTGACACACCGTTACTCCCGATTTTGTAATATAATTGGCATTTCAGTATGACCTACAGGTTTCACAGATTCTGCCAGTTGTAATACCAGAAAAGGAGAGAGGAAATCAAGAAGGTAAATACAAGGTCTAGCAAGCAGTAAACAGATATGGTGATTCCCTAGCTTTCCATAAATTAATATCTAGTCTAGTAAGTGCCATGTATTAAGGACCACCGAATCAAACAGTAATTTTTCAGACCTAATATGTCCTCAGAGTGTTTAACAAGAGATAAGCTACAAAAAAATCTATGCTTTTCATGCTATTTCAGTGTGATGTGTATTAATTCTTGATCAATACCATAGATCACATAGACTAATCATTGATTGTCATTACTTAGGTATGCAGAATCTGATAGATAACACTGCTCAGTTGTGTTGTAAGTGGGAGAAGTATTTGAACAGGTTAGCAAAAGTGAAGGGACACCTTACACCAAATTCATTAGTCTAACGAGAATCAGAGCTGGCATCTGCAAACACTTCTGTAATATCTGAACTCAACTCATACAGAAACATTTCAGTAAAAGCAAATAATCTGGGTCTGATGTTCACCCTTGTATACACATTTATATAAAAATAACTGTATTTGTAAGAAGGTGTGAGAAATAATAAAAACATTTAAAGCATACCAAATTTCCACATAGATACCCCATATTTCAGGTAACACACTTTTTAAACATACCAGTCTGGCCAATGGCATTCCTACAGAAGGCTGTGTCTTCATGACAT
>WEKX01000891.1:23538-34744 GCA_013390025.1 Pitta sordida
AGAAGGCCATGTCCTCATTACATGTTCAAATTCAGATAAATTAGAGGTAAGATACTGGGGTAGAAAGAGTAGGGAATGATGGCCTGACACAGAGCTATGGAAGAGGAGGAAACAGCGTGTTTGATCCACAGACCTGGGATAACACATTTCCTGAGCACATGCATAATTCTGTTGCTGAGACATAAACCTTGTTTTCTTTTGCAGGTAACTAAACACTGTGCATGTAAAGCACAGTAAATATGAGCACACAGTGGCAGTGCTGCAGATGAACAGCCAGAACATATTGTGGGAATTAGCCTTTTCCAGCCTTTACACTCTGAGTGCATCCTCAAGGTGTGCCCACAGCTTCTGTTTTCTTCATGGGCATTTGGCTCAAATCAGGGAAAACATCAATAAATTCAGCTGGACCGGGACTTCATTTGCTGTGTTTGGTTAGGAAAAGCATCAGTATTATCAGGTGAGCATTTATTACGTGATGGGTGTATAAAATCACAAACTATCAGTCCCAGCCAACAGAAGACTTTAAAAAGTCTCTATAGAAACCAGGATTTGCAAAACGTTGTTTGAATTCTGCTCTTACTTTTTAGTTTTGTATGATCTTCCTGTAGTGCACATAGTAGACTCCATAAATATATACTGTACCTAAACTATTAACCTGTACTCCATATGTACTATAATTACCACAAAACAAAGCCATAAATTGTGGTGACACTTGGACTCAAACAAGATATCATTGCACATTAAAATTGTATTAAACTAATTGAAAAGTAGTTAAACATTGCAAATAAAACAAGATAAATACTAAACATTAAAAGACGGAGACTTTTCAGTGTTGCATAAAACCACACCTTTTAGACAAATTAACTATTTGCATCATAAAAAAACCCTAAGTGTGAAAGAAAATATACCAGAAGGAAGTGATGAGTAAAAAAGCTTCAGGTGATTTTTGACTACATTAAAAACAATTCCCATTCTAATAAAATATGCAGAACTTTACATCTTAAGTAGCATATTCATCTTCAAAAAACTACTTTCTTTTTAATCTGGCAAGAAATTAAACCTTAATTGAGTAGGAAAGTATTTGGAATAAATCCAGAACTAAAAAAAAAACCCTAGAGCTATTCTCATGTAAGTGGCACAGCATCTGTCAAGAGTTTTCACATACCTTCAGGAAGATATCTCAAATTAAGCCAACATTGTACTTGATTTCTGTGATCAGAGTTAACATTCTACAAACCCAATCTGGCTGCCTTGTTTATTTCATAGTTTCAACATCTATTGCTGTAATTCACTCTGGCAAACAAATGGATGCATGAGGGCCTCGCCCACTGAATAAATAATAAAAATTAATTTGTCAGGAACTTCCTTTGCCTTGAATGAAAATAATTTCACTTCTTTATCATGCTATTGATCCTGCTCCAAGAGACCAAATGAGTAGCCTTGGAATAAAAACTGACGGTATGTTCCAGCTAAGTCAACACCATGATGAACGTTAGAATTACATCTGAGGTCAGATGAAGAAGGAAGAAAAGGAAGATGAACTATACAAAATAATGTCTTCATTTGAGGACTAAAGTGTTACTCAGTGGCATTATACATTGTTAATAAACTTTCTTTATCTGAAACTATAATTTAATATTTATGTATCTAATTTACATGTGACAAAGAAGCATATTCTAAAATTAAGAGTGTAACCAGTAAACTATTAACTACTATAAACAATACCAAAACACAACTCAAACATATTCTCAGGAAACAAGACACTTTGAATGGGGGAATTACTTCAGTTGCCGATTTTGTTTTAAATACAGCTGTCAACTTCATCTGGAAAAAATTCTTCAAGTTCGGAACGATTTTCTGCTTAGGGAGTCCTGTGTATATACATAAAGACCGAGAGCACACCACCAAAAAGTCCCTTATTGGTTACTAGTAGGTAGATTAATAATTGCAAATGCTGAAATTGTAGGGGGGAAATAATTTTCATTATCAACCTTACATGATGCACTAGAGAATATCCCCTGGAGCAGAAACTAGAGAAAATATCGTGCCCTTTATTATCTCTGTGGTTTCTTATGTGTAATAGACAGCAAAAGAATTGCACTTATCGTAACATTACAGTAAAGTAAAGTGTTAGATTGTAGTTCAGCGTTTAGAATATTAGTGGCCATAATACTTATGATAGGTTGTGCCTTATGCAAAGATGAATAAAGATGCGCATTTAAATTAAAAAACGAGCAACCACTTACAGAACCAACAGTGAGGCTTAACATAACAAACATGCACTACCCCTACACTTATGCAAAACTAAGTTCTTCCAGGAAACTGTAACCAACTGTTGACCTTCCATAAAGGTAAAGATTTTGTCCCTTGGTAATATGTTTGGACTTTGTAGTCGAATTCCAGTTTATTAGCTCATTGTCTGTAAATGTGCTGTTCCACTGTGATATCCTTTAGCTGCCCTTGAGCTTCTGCAGAATCTGCAATCTTACAGTCACTTTTATTTAAGGTTTTATTGAGCCGCAGAGTAAGCCCCCTTCAGTACTACACAAATAGGCTTCCTTATTCATCCTCTTCAGGTTCCTGTGGTAAAATTGGTGTCTCCTCCTTTAAACAAGCACTAAAAAACCCAAGGATTGTGCTGTAAAGGTGATATTTGCTTTTCTCAGAAGCAATGTTGTGACCTTCATCCGGGTAGATCTAGCAGAGGAGAAAGGAAAAAAGCAAATAGTTTTTAAAGGCTTTTCAAATATTTAGGGCTCTAATTTTCTTTCTCTGATCTTCAAAATGTTTTAGATGACAACAGGATGATAACATTAGTTTTATGGCATCAAGGAAAGCTAATAAAACTCAAAGTAAAACTCATTCTCTTGGAATTTGTACTTACATAAAACAACTACTGCAGTGGGATCTGCAGAAGTGAAAAAATTTATATTCTCAGCCATTGTGCTTACAGCAGTTTACTTAGCTGGCATTTTCCATAGTGCCTAGGCATCCAAATCCTATTAAAGTCAATGAGGATTAATTACCTCATGCTTTTAGAGACATCTCAATATCTCAACTTCTAAGTGTTCAGCAAAAACCCTTTTTATTCATATTTTTAACTGTCTTGTTATCTTGTCTAAAGTCCATTTTCTGTCTTTCCTAGGGTGCATGTGGGCATTTTTACCTCCTAAATCAAATTCCACTGGGAATCTTCCCCAGGTGAGGCTGAATGTAGGCTGAAGAAATTCAGGCCACCAGACAGGAGACTTGAGGTGGCCTGAGGCAAAAAAGCTTCAGCTGCTTCCTCAAGCTCAGGTTATGACAAGGTTGCATGAGAACAGCTGAACAGGGCTCTTCTGAGACAACTCTGTCATTCCTGCTTCTTCTCACCATGGGCCTTCACACCACCTCAGGTGAAATCACAAGGACAGGGGTAACAGATTCTTCATATAAAGAATTCCATTCCTAAGTGACACTAACCCCCTTGTTGCCACCTCCTCCCTGAAATAAGCTCAGAGGCTTCAGTGAGAACTACAGGATCACCTACAGTTCAGCAACGTCAAGGTGTAACATCAAAGATATTTGGAGGAGTGATCAAAACCCACATCAAGAAGATTTAATGCAATCAGAACCCTTGGTCAGCAACATCCATGTGCTCTGGGTAGGCCCCATCCAAGCCCATGTGTTGAGAGCAGTCCTCTCCTGCTCACCCCTTCCTCCTGCAACACCACCCTCCTCCCTCTGCAAGGCAATGCAGAGAGGGGACAGTGCTCTTGCCTTTTAATGAATTTTGAAAATAAGGGGAAATTACTCTCATGTGATCCAATACATTTTTAGGTAAAAAGAGTGACATCTCCATGTTACAGATAGTGCACGTGGACTCCAGAGCACTTTGTGGAGTCTTGTAAGACAAACAGGTGGAAAAAAAGAGAGGAGAAAAATTCTAGGGGAACAAGATGATATATAGCCATACCTCCCAGTTTGCAAGGAACGGGTCTCCCTGAGGTCTCGTGAACTGTCTAATTCACAAACACACGTGGGTCATTAATATGCATACAGGCCATGCCCATTGCTCCACCCCCAGCCAATCCAGAGCATTGGGGAGCATTTTCTGCTCCTCCCCATGGGTGCTCACAGCACAGGGGAGCAAAGGGAAGCATTTCTGAGCCCTCTCTGCCTGGGGAGACTCCTTGGAGAATCCCTGGGCTTCTCTTCAGCCACACTGCTGCTTCTGCAGCCGCTGCCGGACTGTTGCCACCACTCATGTTTGCGCTGCCTGCACGGTGGGGAAGTTCCAGGGTCACGACGGGGAAGGGGTGTCCCTGGACTCAGGTCAGCGCTCTTGGAGCCTGGAAAAACTTAACTTGTGGGCACATCCCGCTGCTGCCCATCCCAGCACACAGCGCTTGTCCCACCACTGCCGCAGCCAGCCCAGCCCCACTTTCCCTAGGGCTACATCATCACCAGATGCGCTGGGCATGCAGTCCCCGGGCACAGACTGCATCGCCCTCCCCACCCGTAGCCATGGAAACAGTAATGCGCCCAGCGAGGGTCAGTCCCCCAGTTGGGCATAGAGCAACAGGGGATGGTGTGACTTGTGGCTGTGCTGTGCTGGGTCTCAGCAGCTGCCTGGGGCATCCCATGGCGTGAGCCTTGGCTGTAGAGACCGGGCATAGAGACACACAGGAGTGGGGCAGGGATGGGGGCACAGTGCTGCAGAGCCATAAATGCTACAGGAGTGAGAGGTACTGCACTCCCTCCCCAAGGGGTCGGGCCAGTCCTGCCCCACATGGAGCACCGGCGCTGCCCCTCGGCGAAGCTGAGGCACTGTGCATGTGTCAGTTGGGAAGCTCTGCAAATCACTGAGGCAAATTTGCAGGGAAAATTTCTAGCAAACCAGTGAGGTTGCAATGGAGGGGTCACAATGCAGTGAGGTATGACTGTAGTTCTTCACGTCCATACTAACAGTGAGGAAAATGGGATTGAACAGAGTTCTAACTGCAAATTGAGGTAACACAGCTATTTTCACAGAATATTCTGAGTTGGAATCATCGAGTCCAACTCTTAAACAGCACCACTGCCTCCCTGGTGGAAGTCAAACCCCCGGTCTCCTGCACGAGAGGCGGGGCACTCACCACTGTACTAAATGTTGCATTTTGTGGTAGGGAAGGTCCTTCTCAGTAAAGAAATAGCAATAGGAGGTTAAATGTCCAACTATGTTTATAGGAAAAGTCCCAGGTGCACCTACCTGCATAGTGTAATTCGCCCCAGCTTTTATTAGATGTTTAATTAGTTCTGCTGAATGCTGGAAGTGGACTTTAGCTGCAAGACACATTTGATATCATTAGAAAATGCTATACTAATATGAAATACTTATTTGTTAAACAGCTTTGGCTGAAAACATTTCCAGCCTCTGTAATTACTGGATCTGAAGCTGACTATCTTTAAGGTCAGAAAAAAGAAACCATTCTGTTTGAACGCCACGGCATTTTATAATTATGTTGAAAGAAAATACATTGGATTTTCTATTGCTTGCAGAGGGTTATACAGCCCACATTTCTTCAGGTAATGGACTTTGTGCAACCTATCAGTAACCTAAACTTGGTGTGGTAAAACCAGGCAACTTTATTACCATGTCCTAACCCTGCAGAGTTTAGGCTGCAAGTGGGCTGGGCAGTGTCATTAGATGTGATACAGAGCAAGGGCAGGATCACTGGATGTGATATTGAACAAGGACATCAGGCAAATAGAGTTCTGGGCTTGAGCACGCTGCATTGTTCAGACACCTATTGAAGTCCCAATTCCCTCAAGTTCAGAGAGGCAGAAATTGCTGCAGCCTATTCAAATCAGCAAAACCTGAGACCCTCCTGCCTGCTCAGATACACAGTGTATCCTCTTTGTCTCTCTCCTCTGGGAGAAAACACTAGATAGCATTTGCACCTCTCTGATTGCACTTTGTATCCATAATATGGGTTTGGTGACTTCACACCAGAGTGACGGCTGGCAGGTGCCATTCTCACTGGGCCAGCTGTGCATGGGCACTCTCACCTCAGTCCTCATCAGCATGAGGTACTTATCCCTGCAGGCATAAGAAAGCTTGTATGTATTATCCCACATTCATCAGGAAAATGCTGGGGAAAGAAGCAGGCATATGAATCTGCACAGAGGAGCTCCTTGCAGCACTGTAATTTGTGCCTGAATCAAAGCTTGTTATTTAGATTTACATTAGTTTTAAAAAGTCAGAAGAATACACTGCAGTTAAATTTAAATCTGTAAATACAAATTATCTCAATTGACACACTTTACAATTTAATTTAAAGTGCTACAACTTAGCTTGTTTTACTCATTCTCTGTCAAACTACTGCCAAAAGTATTGGTGCTATTAAGATGTTATGCACAGCTTCAGCTTCAGATGCCTTCACACTACCTTGCAATTAATTAACTGAAAAGATTAACCTTCCTTTTGGTGATGTACCTCACCAACTGTACTGATAATTCTGCAGATTTTATGTGAATTTAAAACAACATTAAAAATGTATGTCATTCTATTAATAATTCATACAATACCTGTCACTAGTAAGACAGTGGTCCACAAGACTTAAACAAATTAGAACCTGCAGCACCTAAAAGGTGCAAATATTCAGCAAAGAAAAGCATCATAAGTTGAGAATTAGAAGTTGAAACAAAAGAAAAAAATCCTATCATAGGGATAATGAAATTGCAAATGTACTTGCTAGGTGTGTGCCTCATCTGTCCTTGAATGCCTGCCTATTAGAAGCTCTGACTCCAAATTATTTGCATCTGTAAATACTTACCATCAGCTGTTCCATGAACTATTAGCAAATCCGCCTCTTTTAAACCATGAAGATTGTGTAATACACTGGATACCTGATAAACAAACACACGTAAGTGTAACTGAATTGCATTTTAAGAGTAAAATGGTCATTTAAAGTTACTTGCTTATGCACACTTACCTGATAGGTAATTTCCTCTTTTAATGGAATCCCGAGGTATCTTTCTGAAAAGGCTGATGCTGTAAAAGCAAAACCAAAAACTTGTGAATTCAAAGTTACATCCAATTAACAACTAATCAGTTCTTCAGTTCCAACCTAGGGTCAAGAGAAGTTATTTAAGCCATGAAGTCAACAGAGACGTTTATTTAGGAACAGAATGTACCAGTTTAATGTATCATTGAAAACACTTTTTAAATGGTTAAAAGAAGAAATGAACCCAAAACCTCCCCAACTCTCATTCCCCCCAAAAACCTCCCCAACACACAACCAACCCCCCCCCCAAATAAAAATGCACCCCCAAACACCCAAACATCTAATAAACCATTAAAGAAACCTGGTCTGATCTTTCATATTGCAGTCCATAGCCTGTGCCCAAAACTTCACATACAGAAGCAAACTCCTCTGATTGAACGACAGCATTAATGATACTGTAAGGAATTCAATGCTAACTTTAAAAGATTAACTCCAAATATAAATCTTGATTCATGATGATATACCTAAAGGATTCATAGGAATTAAGGTACCTGAGTGAATTTCAGTGCAAAAGTCATTGGTGTTAATAATATTGTATCTGTAAACTGTCCTAGTGTTAGCTTCACTTTCATTTAGAGAGGAGAATGAGACAGTGGGGTGAAATCTCATTGATATTGTTACATTATCTGCCCTTAATTAAATTAAATAGTAGCTCCATGAATAACAGACATTTTGAATAGACTATCACACAGGTGTAGGGCAGGGAATACTCACCGTATAACTTCATATCTGTGATTGGTGCCACCACAGCTCCACACTTGAAAAGCCGTTCACTGGATTTCAGGATCATTGATGCAATGTAGCCACCATATCCCTGTCAATGGGATTGAGATTTTTGTTCGTTCATCTCTTTTTAGCAACAATAAAGTTAAAGGCTATTGTGCTAATGCAAGGCTATCATTTTACAGTATGCATTTATATCTGCAGGAATTACTTTTAACGGAAACGTAAAACTAGAGTTTAAGAGTGAATAAAGATCACATTGGCCTGGTCATGATCTTTAAACTATATAATTAATAAGAACAACAAGTATATTTCCGTTCAAGCTCCGCAATTGCATTATGGCAGAAAATTACAGAAAAAATCCAAACAAAACAAACCCCAACGTTACGGCTTTGTGGAATACAGTCTGAACAGGAAGATTAATACTCAGTTTTTAATATAAATATTTTCTACCTACCAAGATACACTGAGCACTGTGCTGACAGAAGAGAAGAATGAGTGCAGTATGTCCTCTCCCTGACACCTGAACCTTTGCAGGTTGGATCCCATTGCGATTACAGAGGTTTCTGCTGCAGCAGTGTCAAAGATCCCACAGAGAGGTAGAGATCCTGCTCTGTTTTGCAGAAATAAAAGCTGCATATAGGCACATTGCTCAGTATTATGCTCATCTCTGGATGTCCTTTCTGGCTACAAGAACATCCACCAGGCCTCTTTGCTACAAAGCAGGGAGCACAGATGGCATGAAGTTGAGTCAGATGAGACAGAATCTGCCCTTGCCCCATCACATTTAGCTGTCCTTATGGCACCCCTTCACCATCTCTCCTGCAAAGTCTTTAATCTGCCTCCCCAGGAAGGGCTGTGACACAAAGAGGGTCATGGAAGCTTTGTGAAAGCTTTAATTTGAGAACTTGGATTGACATTGGCTGTACATCTGTAACCACTGTAGATTCACAGAATGTGAAATTCTGAACAGCGGCATCTGGGGTCAAGGATTTTCTCCTATATTATGGACTTCAAATTTCTCTATTTTCCATCTTTGTTTTTCCTTCATCAGTGCTGAAAAGTTGATTGCTTTCAGGTATTTTTACTGTTGCTGTTTTGTGTTTGGCACAATACACACAAGGAAGAAGAAATTATCCCATGACAGGAAAAACAAAATGCAAAACACTAGATGACCGCGCAAAAGAATATTTTGTATCAAATGGTCACAGTTTTCTCATGGACTTTTATGAATGCTGCCTG
Source organism: Pitta sordida (assembly GCA_013390025.1). NCBI lineage: Eukaryota > Metazoa > Chordata > Aves > Passeriformes > Pittidae > Pitta > Pitta sordida. The sequence continues at coordinate 32,532 of WEKX01000891.1, forward strand.
CTCCCATTCTTCATCTCAAAATATTTAATAAAAAAGATGATTTCTGTGGAAAAATGAGAAAACTTTAAACTTCAGCCTTATTTTAAAAAAACAAGCAAAGAGGAACATTCTTTGGAATCAATCTATAGGAAGTGTGAATGGACACATCGAAAGAAAAACAAAATAAGAGCTGGATTTTCAAGGGAGTGTGTGTGAGGAACTGAGTTATTCCTTTCTCATAGAAATTCCAACCCAAAAGGCCAGGAGCTGCCCAGATCTGTCCATGTACAGTAGCTTTCACCTATGTAAGAATTTCTAAGTGGGCAACAGTAGCTTGTATAATTCAAAGCGTTTAAGAGAATAGAAACTTTCCTCTGTCTCTGGGTTTTTTCTTCTTTTAATATTCTGTTTGTGTCTCCCTGTAGCTCAACAGCACAATTTTAATCCTAGGATAGGTATTGCCAGGTTATTTATTATTTATGTCATGTTTTCATTAAGACTTGTTTTAGTTCTCCTGAGAACTTCTTTCCTTTGTGCTTGTGCCCTTGCTTCCAGCCAGGCTTTCCAGGACAAATACATGACAGGTGAGATCACATTTTTAGAAGCATTTCACAATGACAATGCAGAAAATAGTCCATACATCCTGATGGCAAGGACATGTGGTGCCTCACTCACAGGCTGTGCTTCTTTGGTTATAATCTCAAAATATTGCAAGTTATTCTTAACCTCTCTTCCCACTTCCATGAATAAACCCACAAACTACATGGAACCGTAGTTTGATGTCTAACAGTTCAGGAAGGCCCTCGGATCATGTATCACTTGGGCTCTTACCTCTCACAGGGATTTGGGGGCATTGGCAGATTGCCAGACAATTTTTCGACACTCTGTCCTTCTGAACAGTCTTGTTGCTCTTGTGCCTCATTCACATCACTGATTGTGACAAGAATTTTGTGTCTGTGTGGTTCTGAACATCTTAAAGAGTTCCCTGATAGTGTGCATGTGTTTAGCTTTATGAGATCAGCATTAAGCCACACCAAAGTCATCTTATTTTCAAGCAAAGTGCATATTCTATTTCTATCAGTAAGGAATGTCTAAGACACAGAAAGAAAAAAATATTTTCCCTATCATGTTGTTGTACACAGTAAAAAGGAAATGAGTTTTAAAGCAGATTTTTAATTGACTCTAAAACAAGCAGAGTGGAGGAAAATACAATTAACCCTGGGTGGCTGTTAAACAGACTTTTTAAAAATAATTCTCAAACTGAATTTTAAATTTATGAATTTTGTTTGATAGTACAAAACATCTCAAAGTTTAACTTGGAAAGTTGAAACTTCCCTGAATTCAAAGCAGTGTTGAAAGCTTATCGAATTTCCCTGTTACTGCTCTTTGCTTTCTCCAGTTCCCACTCTCCATTCCTCAACACTTCTTTCAGAAAATAAATGTAGGAACATGGTCATCAGTAATACTTTGTGAAAGAAAAAAATAATTGGGGGTAGGTCTTGGCAGGTATGCAAAGCAATGGTTACATGAATGCTCCACAGTAACTGTCTCATCATGTCACTCTCAGGAAACAAGATACTGCTGAATGTCCAACAGAAAACAAGTGGGAATATTAAAGCAGCGAAGAAAAGAATTTTTGAAGGCAGAAACAAGTGAGATGCTTAGTGATTTCATTTCAGAAACAGTATTTTCAATAATTTTGGAGGATATGGAGAAAAGTTGATGTTTCTCTGCACATGTACTTTCATATACTTTTGTAAAAGGCAGCAAGACCTGAACAGAAACATGTACCATGGTCATCGGGTGCATTAAATCAGTCCTGCCTATACATCCTCAGCTGAAAAATCTCTGCCTGCCGCCCTACAAATCAAATGCTGCTTTTGACCCCACTGAAATTCTTGCAGTGACAGTTTCTTGAGCTCCATCAGGAGCTCAAATTTTTGAGGAAGGTCATGTTCATGTGAAATGCTAATAATAGCCACAAACATTAGCTAGTCCTCAAAATGCTACTATGCAGGAGGTAAATGTCAATATCCTCATCCTGCATTCAGACAGACTGAGATAAGCAGGTTAAATGATTTGCCCAAGGCCATGCAGCAAGGCAGCAGCAGTGTGGGGATGGCCACTAAGGCCTTTCATAGTGAAACACATGCCGCTTTTATCACTGATAACTGGGATTATTTGATAATGGTTTGCTATTGCTTTGAGCTCAAAGGCACAAAATAGATTCATAT
>WEKX01000891.1:50273-69507 GCA_013390025.1 Pitta sordida
GGAGTTGCAAAAGAAATAGGAAAAATGCATGTAAATAAAATGGGCTATTCATATGTATTTCAGATGAATTGTGTTCTAGTCTAGTCTGATTCCAGCTATACAAAAATACTGGAGGACAATGCCTGTAAAATATTGCAAGTTTCAAGGACAACAGGTCTAGCTCTACACTTTATTATTGATTGTCTCATGCTTTTCTTTATATTCTTACTTATTTAGTAGTGTTTATTTCCTAGGTGTAGGTTATAAATTTCACAGTGTAGGATGGGTCTAGTTTTCTGTTTATGGAGAAACTCTGACCCAGTTGGTGCCATTTTAATGCTCTTTGAACGCAGATAAGAAAAAAACCACCAGGAGTTATTTATTGCAATTGTATTGACAGAGAGGAGCTGTGGATTAAAACATACCTGGTTTTTGGTAGCTACACATGTACATATGGGGGTGTGTACAGATACACTGCGCACATATGTGTGGATGCACATAGAGAAACAGTGTTACAGAAAGCACACCCTCCATTTTTAACCAGGTACAGACAAACAAGATCAATCAAAATACGCAAAATAATGAATCTGTTACAAACCACAGCACCATCACCATAAATTCCAAACATTTTGGAGAAGGATTTTTATTTAGGGTGAATTTAAATCAAGGCCCTTTATTTGGACAGAAGGGTTAGGATTGGAGCAGCTTTCTGATATTATTTGCTATTTAGGTATTACACAGAACATCTTTAGTTAGTCTTGGAATAGGTTCTGTACAGAACTCTGAGTAATCCACTACTGACCTAAATGTTAGACCCAGTCTAATACTCTTCTCAGGGGAATAAAATAATTCAGAAGCAAACACGGTAACATTACATATTGTGCATTTTCTTACCTTTACAGTGCAGTATAAAATGCCTATTCGTGGGGCTAAACTTGGCACTGAAGTATGTGCACTGGTCTTTCAAGAAGTTACATGAGAGACACTGACGATTCAATGATCCCACTGTTGATACACTGGGGAAAAAAAGATCAGAAAATAAACCAAGAATTAACTCATCAGAGTAACAGAATTTGTTTCAGTCCCCAAACATGCCAAAATATCATTCTGTGCCTGATGCAACCTCTTTTCAGATAACTCAGTAGACTACTGTTCCGTAAACTGGGCAATGTGGACAGGGTCCAAAGCCTGCCCAAAGCAAGACTGGGACTCCGGCAACTAGAAGTGCTGCAGGGTATCAGTGTCAGCAGGACACCATGAAAAGCCTCATTAATTCCAGATTTAAGCACTGAGGTTTATGTAAGGACGAGCTGCTTTGGTCACACACTTTATGTCACATGAGTAAACCTGATAAAAATTTTTATTTAAAGACTTTAATTACCTTTAAAACACAGTTATGTTAAATGCATGCATTTAGGTTTTGCTTTTTAGAAGCTTATAAAGGTCAAGACCCTGAGATTAGCTCAGCTAGATAAAACATGGTGCTCATGGCACCAGGGTTATGGGTTCGATCCCTGTATGGGCATTCAGTTAGGAGTTGGACTTGATGATCCTTGTGGGTCCCTTCCAACTGAGAATGTTCTGTGATTCGGTGACTAGTGAAGATGTAAGTGGTAAAAATATTTTGTGTTAAAATATTTTCCATTTTTTAGGAAATGTGAAATATTAGTGGCATTTTTACTTTTGAAAAGATGCGATTCTTTCCTTGTTACAGCTCAGGTATGCTAATTGTTATACAATATAAATGTCTAAGCAAGCACCATATCAGCTGTAGCAAGACAAGAAGAATTTGTTATGTCTTACCTGTGTAGCTGTCTTCCTCTTGGGGATTCTTCAGTGCTTAGGAAATAACTGTGCCCAAAAGAGGAACCAAGTTAAATTCAGTTTGCTGAACTGTCTGATTCATGCAGCATTTCAAGAAACGAGAGACCATAAGTATAATTTTTTGAATTAAAAAATCCCAAATATCCATAAAGATAAAATAGTTAAATACAGAATTCCAAGATTAAACTTTGACCTAAAATACAGAGTAGTTATTTCAGAATCACCAAGTATGTGCTACACTTCTTTCCACTATAGTACTAAGATTGGCTTCAGAAAGATTTCTCTGTGAGTGAGACGTGTGAGAATCAGGAGTTCTGATAATCTCTGCAAAGAATTTGCATTCATAAGGTTTGGATCAGGTCCCCAAAACTCTGTGACCTCATGCAGAAATCAAGCAAGGATGAAAACTGAAGGTTTGATGGTTTATTAAGTACTAAAAATTTACTGTAACTTATCTGGATTCCAGGCAAGAAATAACCTAAATGTTATTAGTGCTGCATTATGTGTTGATTTCTTTTATTTAGAAAAATACAGTGAGTCAAGTGATGTCATAGTGTGGTCTTTTCTCTCTGCATGAAAATGCACACAGTAACAGAATGGCACACAAATTGTCTTCCAACTTCCATTATGTACTCAGGTGTGCCAAAGTTATGGTAATGCTCCAAAATGAAAAAAATAGTGTTGTTTAATTTCAGATGTGCTATTTCCAGTTAAATGGACTACACTTTAATACCTCAGCTATTTTCGTAAACAAATACAGAGAAGAGTGCTTACATTTTTTGTGTATTTTCATCATACGCCAGGATTTTGATAACTTCCCAGTTTCCCGATGTCAGGTGTCTCACACTGATTTGTTCACTTTTAGCCTGGAGAGAGATGGAAAAGATTAACTTTCACCTTGCCACGTTTTATTTTGTCTAGCAGGATTGTCTGCACATGCCATTACTGATTACATATTTTTAAGCTTTAATGTAAAACGTAACATCTTTAAATCACAAACCTCATATTTTGACAGGCCTGGACTTCAAGTATCCTTCCTCTCCAATATATAAATTCTATAAAGTCATTGAAATACTATTGGTTTTCATCACAAATTTTATTTCAGTTGCCCATATGCCAACAATGTAAGTCCTATACATCAAGCTAAGGATCTTATAGTTACAAATACCTTTCCTAGTGTTTCTTTTCCTTCACAGTGGCATTCCAGGGAATCTCTCTCAGATCCCAGCAGCCAAAACTCTGCACCAGAGCGTGCATTTATGTTTATCACATGCTCATCCTGAGACAAGATTACAGCAAATCGGAGCAAATCTCTGTGAGAAATGCACTGCACAAATCCAGAAACAGAGGTTCACCCAGTTACAAGCCCTGCCCCATTGTGCACTGCAGAGAAGCCTCTCTTTACCCAGAGCCTGTAAGCAGAGGCTGAGTAGCTTCAGATTTTGGCAACTGAACCAAATCTTTACAAGTTCGGGAGCACCCACTGTTTCCTTTCATAAAGTTCATGAAGTGTTTCTATTTCAGTGTGATTTCAGGAAAATTACTGCTATAAGGGGGATTCAAAAGATTCTTTCAAAGAATGTGATGGCACTTTTCTCAACCAATACACCAGGAACTGAATTAGGCAACATCAGGATGCAATGCAGGTAAAACCAACTCTTTGCCTGGAAGTTGAAGCAGCTTCCTCATCAGACATAGGTTCAAAACAGCAAAACCTGAAGACTGAGAAACTCATCTGAGGATGCTTCCTTCTGCAACAGCTAAAATCTTGGCTTAGGTGACTGAAGATTCAAACCTGAAACCTCACAGTTTGAATATAGTGATTTTTTGCTATGTTGGGGTTATTATGCCTGGCCTGGATATACAAAATCTTAAGTTTTCAATTTCAAGACAAACTTTGTAAAGAAAAGAGGTCATACTTCAGCTTATATTTCAGCTTTAGTGCACAAAACAGAGCAGCAGGAATTACGAAGGAGGTCAGACGGAGGAACTAATGGTATTTTCCGGCCTCGTGGCCTGTGGACGGGGAGCACCTGTCCATACCTCATCACAGCGGCCTCAGTGGTTATGAGGCCTACAGAAAGTCATAAAGGCTAAAAGGTTTTCTGGGGCTGTTTTGGGTTTGTTAATCCATTTGTTTCTGAACTGTACCTTGAGCTCTACATCAACAGCAGCAATAACCAGAAAGCAGAAAATTCTCAAGGAGAACTATGAGACATGGCAAGGTAGAACCAAGTCCCACAGAACCAACCTGTTTTCCACTAGATCCACGGGGAAAAATGATGTAGGAAATCTATGACAAGTCTTGCAAGTACCAAATGAAATCAGGATGTTGTGCTAGCTGTTGTACAGATGTTTATAATGAAGGTTCCCCATTCAGGAAGATTATGATATTCAGTGCAGTAGGAACGATTAAAATACGTATTAGTGTTTTATTATAAGTGACTAATTCTTCTCTCTTGAGAGAGAAGCTGCAACTATTGAAAGGGATATTTAAATATCAAGATCACAGAATCTAACAAGAAACAGCAATAAAAAGCCCAGCCAAGCGTTAATAAACATGGTTATTATTCAAGGTTACTGCCATAATACATAATTTATGAAGCTTGCAGGAAGTTATCGTCTTGATCCATTAAAGTAACTTTATAATTCTTATTTTGTGGTTGGGAAAAAAAAGATACTTTCTAAAGTTGCAAAACTCCATGAAAGAAATTTCTAGATACACAGGACATGATCCAATCACATTTTGAAATTAGTTTCTTTTAAATATTTCATAAGACACTAAAAGCATTTGAAAACAATAAAGCAGACATCTACCCCTCTACATGCAGACAGTAAATAATCTATGATAGACAGCAACCTCTTAGACAGTAACATTCCCTTCCATAAGGATTTAATTAGATGCTTCTGCTAAACCGCTTCGATTGTGTCAATGACACATGTTTTTCTGAAGTACAGTCAAAGAAATGTAGTTCTAAAAAGACCAGCATTTGTCAGCATTTGTTGTAAGATTGAGAAATCAGCCTCAGTGATTAATTTAAAGTGAGCCATTACAATTTACCTCTTTGTCCCTGCAAGTTCAGGTCGGTTGTGTGATTTAACTTTCCTGCATGTGGAGGCTGATTTCTGTTAATGAGCTGGTAACTTTAGTGAGTAGGAAGTGAAGTAGGAAGTGGGAATTTGAATGCCAAATTCCAATGTTACCTGAGCTCCACCATGGCAAAGCGTGATCATCTGGGTGCTGGTGAGCTGCTGACTGCTTTAAATTCTACAGGGCACCTGCTATGCCACTGTGACTCTCACAAGGTGTGACAAATATCTAACGTGACAAAAGACTTTATGTGCAACGGTTAATATACTTTTTATGCCTCCATGTTTGCTTTAGAAATAATGGACAATCAGATTAATGCAGTGTGTAAAACACACCATATAAACATTTCCTGTCCTTTACTGCTCTGTATGAGCCCCATTACCACACAGAATGTTGCTTACTGATGAACAAAGGTTGATACATGGGGTATCACACTTCCTTCTTGTCAGGAGCAGCTACATACCTAGAGCCAAATTTGTCATTGGTGATACCATTCAGGTAGTTTATTCATGCTCATGGCAGTCAAAATAGAAGCATTTTTTAGTTTTGGAGCTCTATGGTACCAGAGCTCTTTTGCCTAAAAGGGACAGAATACTAAACTCTTAATCACAAACTTGACTTTAAACATGGGATTAAAAGATGCTTTTAAAAGTAGGTATATATTTAATGAACTTATTGAATAAGAGTGGGCTTAATCTTCTGCTTTAATATGATCCTGAATTAGGATCACATTTTCTGGGCTTTTTAGTAGCGAGAAATGTCCAAGCCTACAGGTTTAAGGCAAATTTTATTGTTCCTGTAACATCCTTGGGAATGTTTCAAGTTAACTCTCAGATCTAGAACATTATTATTTCATGTAATTTAAAGATACTTATTCATATTGGGAAAGATACTAAAGTAAGACTTGATTGACTAAATGGTTTTGCTCTGGTGAGAATTTTTATGTGGTTACTATATTAATACACCTTTTACCAGACTGTGATCTGAGTTACTGTTTGCTTTAAAAGATAGAATTTGACATGTCTTTGATCCCTTTTATCTTCACTGACTCTTCCTTGATATATTTACTCTAGTGAATGAGTATCTTCATTCTTGCTTCTTCAGGCTAAGTCTTCATTGAATTTCTTTTGTTCTTCTGTCTGCAGTACGCTGTGAACATATTTCAGACTTAATAATGTTCATACCACAACACTGTCATAAAGGCAGATAATAGAGTTTCCTGGCGCCAAGTCTGCTATTTTGATGTTTTGGGTACCCTGATAATCCCTCCTATGCCATATAGCTCTGCTAAAGTACCTGGATTAATGCTCTACTGATTTAAATAGATGCCTTGGAGTGTTCCGTTCCAGGGCATAATTTCCTTTATTAGTTCATCACAACGTCATACTGGTGACCTTCAAAGTCATAGTGCAAATTTATCTTCTTTCAGATTCTTCTTTGGAAAAAGTAATGACCCTGGGAAACGGAAGCCACTGAAAAATGTTGCAAAGGGTAATAAAAGATTCCTAACTTCTACAAAATTTTAAGTTTGGGTATTGCCTCCCTTTACTGTTCTGTATAAGACCAGATTCAAAACAGACACTTAAATTACACTTATGCATGTATAATGTATGCAGCGAGGGTAAAATTAGCCTTTCTGCAGGTCTCTCGAATTTCTGTGGCTATGAAACATTACTATTGACCGAAGAACAAGAAAACATCTCTGCTCGTTTACAGAGGTACAAAAAAACCATGAAATCTTCCAGAGAAAGTACTTGGAAAGAACATCTCTTTTAGTGAACATATGTGTTCGTGCAGCACAGGTCTAAGGAACGAGAGAAACCACGTATTCTGTCAGAAGTTATAAATATGTCCCTCTGCACTGAATGGCAACCTGGAAAGGACAAATGGTGACACAAGTGTTCAGACTCAAATGAATTGCAGACCTTTGCCTGGGTCACGTGTCCTCAGAAAAAGTGCCAAGATACTAAAAACAGCCCAAAGGAAAACCTTACCTGCACAAGGAACATGGCTATGTGGTGAAATTCTCCCCGGCCTCCCTGTTTCACTGGGACAGTCATGAAAAACCTGCTGCCGTCCTTGGAGAAAACCGGTTCTTCATTCTACAAATGTAAAATTGGGTCAGTTTGTCAGGCTTTCCATCAAACCTCTTAACAAAAGATCAGCTTAGGCTTTTTGTCTTCTTAGGTTTGGTAGCTGTTGTGCTCGTAAGTCAATTAGAGAAAATTCTTTAGGTTTTAAATATACTTTGCTAAGATTAATGAAAGTGTGGTGGCTAAAGTTAAAAGTTTATGCCACGAGCAATCTTGTCCTAAAGCACAGGGTACAGTCCTTGCAAAACTCTTCCTCACAGTCTTGTAATCTCATCCCTAATGCAGGGAGACTTTCCAGGATACTTCCCTCTACAGACCTACAATTACTGACAGTCCTACTATTGACAAGGAGAAAAAAAAAAATTCCATTGTCTGGACCCAGCAAAACATTACTAAGTACATGCTTAACACTCACTGATTTTGTTAATTTTGTTTCCACTGTATGGAAAAAAAAGCATCCTGAATCAGGGTCTTAGCAAAAAATTGTAGCCTGATGCAAAACCATCTCTCCATGTCTAAATTTACACAGAAGTATTAAATGAAAATGGCTTGCTATAAAAGCATAGTTTTTTGTTAAAATGATTTCTCATTTGCACATTGCAAAATGAAGCCTGAAATGTATTTTAAATAGAATGTGTTTCATCCATTTATTGGACAGCTCTTCTGAAGCTATGAAAATGGAATAATTTGCTGACATGTAAGTTCAACATATTGTTCTGGGTATGAATTCAGAAATATTATACTTACACATTCCAATCATAGCCCACATGACCTCTAATCTTTGAATTCCTTTGGGTTTAATTTAGTGAGGTTATTTTTAATCAGGAAAAAAATCAGCACACTATATAGGACATGCATGGAATGAGATTCATCTGATCTGTCTTTAACCATCAGCTGGTCATCAAAGTGCTTACTGAACTGAATGCACACAGATTGGAAACTGAAGGGAATATGCCTCCAAAGCCCACAGGGGTGTCTCAGGATTTTATTAGCTTATAAAATAACACATAATTGAACAAAAGTGACAATCAAGCAATTACATATTACACCCCCACAAATAGCATTTATACTGTACCTGTTTAGGAAGCCACAGGTCTGATTGCATTTCATATTTCTGAAAAAAATAAAAATCTTTTATGGAACCCAATAGATCAAAAATATTTTCCCCATTCAGCAAAAGGTCTCTTGCTATTTCATGGTTGGGTTTTTTTCTACTGTGCTATAATCTTCATGTCCCTTTTTTGGCACTTCCATAGAAACAAATGATAATTTAATTATAAAGTCAGCTGCCTTATTCAGAGTTTTTGGTAGAACACCACAGGGGACCTAAGAATGCCATTTCCAGTCTTTTTTGATTAGCTATCAAGAAGCTTTACAGAGGCAGTTCTATTTGTTTTTTACCTCTAGGCATCATCTGACAACTGGATATTTTAGGTCTTTCATCAACACTGGGCAAACAGCCAGCACCAAGCTTGAATTGTGAGACCTTTTCAAATCACAATTCCTTGTTTTAATGGGCTGCACTGTGGCATTAGGGATGAGGAAAAAAAATAAATACAAATTATTCCTTTTTACTGTTCATACTCATATTTCAGATCTTGTCATCTGAAAAAAACGCCCCACATATACATTTTTGGAAAAAGAATATAATATAAATCAACTGTATATTTGCAAATTCCCATAGTCACACAGAAGTAATGAAAATTTATTAGCTATAGGAGCATCTGTACATATTTGGCCTGAGAAACGGCGATCGAACTATTGCAGCAGCTGGTTTTATACATCACTTTTTGAAACTGAGAACATGTGCAAAATGCAAGTGAAAAAACCCCAACATTTACAGTTGAAATCAAACGGTGTGATACAATGCAAAATTCTCACAGTAAGGTCTTTCCTCCTCCATTAGTGATTTCAAGAGCACGACTTCATCTCAGTGGGTGCAGCATAGGGACCATCAGGAGTACAGGCACGAGCTTGGCCTGAGCTGAGCTCACTACAGTGACACTGCATTGCTATCCTTCCTCACTCACCTAAAAATGTCCTTTGCTGCCCTCTAAGTCTTCTGGAGTGGGACTCTCTCTCTCTTTTATGTCCTGGATTACAGCTCTCTGGATACCTACTTCAAACAAGTCCAATTGACCTTGGAGCACATGAAGGTTTCCCTTTCAGAAGGGACTGCTCACACTGGTTCATGACGAACATTCTTAATAAAAAGGCTTACAGGAACCAGGTAAAAAGCAACCCAATCAACAAGTCTCCATGGTCACATTCTTAATCCATATTTCAGGGATTTATTGATTATTTCTGAGCCACGAAAACCAACCTGAGCTATGTAGCAAAAGAAGCAGACAAGCTCAGAAATGATCTCTAACCCTTCAATATGAATGACTACAGCAGCAGACACTGATTGGAGCCTTTTGACTCAGAGGCCAACATTAATCACTCATCACCATTTCACTGAAAAATTATCCCCTCTACTTAGAAGCACCTGTTGGTACTGATATTAGCATGTATAGAAAATATTTATACTTTTATCTGGTTCTGGGAAGAGATTGTGACTTAGAATGGGAAAGCAGCCAAGTACATTCAAGATGCAAGATTGACTGAAAATGGAGAGATATAATGCAAGAGTGTCAAAAGTCCAATTTGGGGTCAGGGGATGGGATGCAGCTGGATTCAAATAGAAAAATGTATTTCAGCTTGGCTTAAATTAAAAAATGAAGTATCCCTGTTGCCTTTCAATTTATTTTTTCCTAAAGTTATTTAATTCTGCTATCAAACTTGAAGGAATTATCAGAATTTTACACCTTTTCCTTAAACATATGTAAGCTTTGAGAAACAGAAGGATCTAAAATGAAACTCTGCAGGGGAAGAGAGGAGAAACCAGTCAGCTGAAAATATCTTAGGGAAGACAAGCTTGTCACTGCACTAGCTATATCCTAAGTACACGATGTTCAGCAATTGCAGTTTCCACTGAAGTTAATGAATGAACAAAGCTCAGTAATTCTGAAAACGTCACTCAAAGTTGCTAATTGCATGAAATCATTCACTACATTTGAAAATTTCTCACATCCATCTCCTCCCTGAATTATATTCAGCTTGCAACTACTTCATCTGCAAACTCATTTCCAAAAATCTTTTTCTGAATATGAAAATAAAATGCAGAAGAAACCTTGAAAAGAGGAAAAAAAACCCCAAACCACCATACTAAAAAACTTACCCTGGTGCAAGCCCCCGTTGTGGTTTCACAAACTGTAAGGATGGAGATATTCTGGGCTCTATTTAACCATCTCACCACAGCCTTGGTGTTGCTTACCCATTTCACCATGGTGATATAATATTCCCTAAGTAAACATTTGAAAACACAAAGTTCAGATCATGGATATAGCAGATTAGACTTTTTAAAAAGAAAATACTTATACACAGTTAATTCAAATGTTGGATTTGTACTGCGTGACAGCATCAGTGCTGATGATGGAGAACATAATCCCAAATGTCCAGCATCTGTATTCCTACAGGTGGGAAGGTTCAGTCCTTCAGTCTGCTGCTCCCCTGGGAAAGTTTTGCATATATATACAAATTTTAACAGCTCTGAAACATATGTTTGTGAATACACATGAACCCTGTACTTTCCAGCCAGTTTAAAAACAAGCACTGATTTCCAAAAGAAACCAGTATTTTCCTATACCAAATAAATAAGACACATATTATTGCAAAATAATCAAGTCCTACTGCCAAACAAAAAAATGTTCTGTAAGTCAGTAGTGTTTGAGTGCAGCCAGAGCCCACTTTAAAATGTCACACGTTATAAAATATCAAGTATTTTATATTGTGACTTTGGGAAAGGGAAGTTCCACTCAGAGTGTTTCTGCTGTTTTAACAAATAGCTCTGTGTGTCCCTCAACAACCCTGGCTGAGCACAAGAGATTTTCCAGGCACAGTCTCATGGCACCGAGAATTTGCCTCCCTCCTCCCCAAATCCTGCTAGGCTGTCAGGCTGGGGATGTCACAGAAAAACACCTGTTACAGCTTGTCATCCCAGACAGGCTATTTGCTTCTCCTCTCCGCTAGTGGCTGCTGACAGCTTACACAGTCCAGCTGACATGTGCAACAGTGGAGTGAGCTCATCTGGAAACTCAGACCCCCTTCAAAACAAGGGGCTTAGCTTGAACATAATTAGGCTTTTAATGTAATACTGATGGAGATCTCATTACTCTTTGACAACATGTATTTAATTATACATTCAAAAGCCTCCTTACTAGATCAAAGATGTTAAGCAGCGCCAACAGCAAAGCTGTGCACAGCTCTGATGCTGCACACAGGAGATGCATGAGCAGGAGCAACTCACTGTGGCTTCACCCAGCCCCAGTCTGGTGCTGTATTTGCAGAACAGACCAGAACAAACCAGTATGCACAGCTTTCTTTGGGCTTTTATATTTCACTTTTAGTAACACAGATTTTCACGTGTGGCAGAACTTAAGACACAAGAGTTGAAAACCTCTCCCTCTGCCACTGTGCCTTCATAAGGCCGCCATAAACCACTGAAACTGTGTCTGCAGGAGACCAAAAGTTTTCCAAAAGGAAATGTTTAAAACATTTATATGAGAACTGGCTCCCTTTACAACTACTTAGACACCATGGCAGAGCAGCATCTACCATCAGCAAAGCCCAACTACCACCAAACCAAATTCTACAAAACAGAACCTTGAAATGTTCAATTTGAAAAAGTCTTCAATGAGAGATGGAAACAGAAGATCTAATCATACAGAATCACAGAATATGCTGAGTTGGAAGGGACCCACAAGGATCATCGAGTCCAACTCTCAAACAGCACCACTGCCTCCCTGGAGGGAACCGAACCTGTGTGTTTTGCTGGAGTGGCTGAAACAGTTAAATTAAGCAACATAAGCCTACAGGGCAAAACTTGTCTTAGTTCTGAGGCAGCTGATAGCAAGCTTGTGTCCCCAAACTTCTCAGGCTTTTTTAGCAACAAAACTATTTTACTAGTAATGAAAGTAAGTGTTGCCTCTTTCCCTCCAGACTCCAATACACAAATGTACTGGGATTTCTATGCCCTCTGCATCTGCACACACATCAAGTTTCTGCTTTAAAGAGAAAAGACTATGATTGCTTTCCAAACAAAGGACTGAAGTAAGGCTTTAAATTGTGTTTGCCACTGAAGAAAACAATTGTGCACGTGAAATGGAAACATCAAGGGGGAAAAAGCAATTGCATGGAATACAACCATATGTTTAAAGGTAGACTATCAGTCTTTTTATAGCATTAAGAGTGCACGATAGCGGATAAATTCTTCTACCAAATAAAAATTTCAGGAGAAAATTTACAAATGTTTCTTATATAATACATAGCAACAACCTGAACAAAATTTGAGAAATATTACCAAGCGCCTTTACAGAATCACTGCAAGAAGTAAATGAAGGCAGAACACTGAATGTACTCAACCTTGCATCAATTCCCAAATGCCCTAAAAATCAGGGCAACAGTTTTCTGTCTTCAGAGGTTCTGCACCACACAAAGTTTGGGGACAGTTGAGAATCTGAATGCTACTTTTTGTGGTTATAAGTAATAACTTTCCCTTTCCCTTCCCATTCTATTTTTTTTTTCAGTGTAGGAGTGAAACTCTCCATAAGAGCAGTAGATTATGACCTGTACAATACACATTTCCAAAATGTGTCTGCCCTGAAAGATCCATAAAGCTAGAGAAAATAATTCCATTTATTTGTGAAAGATTCTCATGACCTATTTACTAATGATTCCATTATGAATGGATTAGAAAGGTACTGAAATAAATTGACCGCTAAAAAGTAGCTACTAATTTTATTAAAAAATCTAACAGTTTAAGGGAAAAAAATCCTCCAACCACGACAAACTTCAAAGATTTACACTCTAAAAAAGCCTGTTCAAAGCTAATTCTCCATACCTGTACATGTATTGATATGTGGATCTATATGGGTTGATGAACAGTGTAAGGACTACTACTGAAATCCAAAGTGAGATGTTAGATTTACAGTAAAACTGGCTCACAATTATAGAATTTTTCTAAATTTTACAGCACAGCCATTATACCTTACTAGTTAAAATTAAGAAGAAACTAATTTTTTTCACCCAGGTTTAAATAGATTCACTCAATCCTCTTATGCAGTAGCAAGCCAGAATTTTTAATGTGAATATTATTTCAATTAAACACCAACATTATCAAGAACTCAAAAGTCTGGCAAAGATGCACCTGAAGGCTCTCAAAAGGAATTCCAGAAATTTGGCTTCAGCTTCAAGATGGAAAAAACAAAAGGTTTTAAAGTACTAATATTAATTTATTTGAGTCTACTTTTATTTCCCACTGTTATTTCTACGACTATTTCCCATCTGCTAGGGAGGCACAGTGCATCTGAAAAATCTATAGTGAAACTACACATCTGAACAATGTTGTCTAGATAATTTTTTTACTTGAGGGTTTACATATTCCTTTCTCACTTAACTTTTTTGTGCCTTCTGACATTTAAAGGACAACTTTAATGAGGTTTAGGAGTGAAGATGCTGATCTTGATGGCCAGAAATCTCTTTTAGATCTTATAGCACTACTTGAATTAACGAAGGGTTAGCAAGCAGCAGGAGATTTTATTATGTTTTTTACTGGTGGCCCATCAACAGAAAGACAATACTTCAAAAAGCACAACTCATTCAAAATAGTTTCTCTTACCAACACAATCAGCAAGCATTCCATCTGACACAAATAACTGCAAGACATAATTCAATATTAAATTATTCCTGCAATAAATTAGAGTACCTCAGTTTGTGTAGGAGAGAGCTAAAACAGCTTAAAATTGTTAGCAAGGGCTGTGAATAAGTGCCCACTGTTAAAATCCTGATTGTTTTGTGAACAATTACCATAAAATATTTGGGGGTTCGTAGGAACTGGAAAAACAATGCTTGTATGCAGAGGTGGTTTGTGTCAGATAGAGGCAAGTTTATGTTTGCCAATCCTTTTCACACCACTCTCCATCTGAAAACGCCCTGAGTAAATAGGGGGAGGCACTTCTCTGGCCTTAGACCTCAGCCAGATCTGGACCTTAAACACTGCTCTAATTATTATTACTCTTACCTTTATTACATAGCATTTTAGGGCCAGGAGATTATCAGCATCTCTACTGAAATCACAACGGGAATTTAATCAAGATGATTGCAATTCTACAACTGAAATACACACACAGGAAGGGACGAAAATTTTCATGCCCTTAAAGAAAAATTTAAAGCATCTCAAGCAAGGACAGCTCATCTTAACGTAGGAACTTTAGCAGGAGAGTCACCAGTTGCAGTCAGACCTCATTACTTCACCCTCAAAGACAAAGGAGATGTTAAATCAGCTCAGTGGTTCTGTAGAGGTTTCTCCTGAAAAACACACTCCTGCCTTTCTAAGCCTATCTGATGTGGTGACATTGCTCCTCACCTTCTGTCACCTCCGTGCGCCTGTCAGCTGGGGTCAGAAACAAAACATAAGTATCATTCTCTTGAAATTTGAGAACATCCCTAATCTTTGCATCTGCAAGACACTTCTACAATCTCATGTCAGAAAGAGAAAGCAGTAGGTTGGCACACAGCAAGCAACAGCTGCGAGGGAATGAGTAACAACCTCAGAGGCAGGGCAGTGCTCATCTCCCTTGGCCATAGTTTAGGATTCTTAATTTCATATATTTCTGGTGAAATGGAACTTCTCAGGACATGACAAAATCCCAGACTGTTGTGATTTATATGAGAAGCATCAGATCAGTACAGCTGTATTTTATTTTAGCATTAAGTTCAGTCACAAGGACTGAAATCGAGTGCATTCCAGTCAAAGGGTTGTGCTGATGTAAAAAGGCAATCATTAGCCTAAGAGACAGTTA
Organism: Pitta sordida; assembly: GCA_013390025.1. Classification (NCBI taxonomy): domain Eukaryota; kingdom Metazoa; phylum Chordata; class Aves; order Passeriformes; family Pittidae; genus Pitta; species Pitta sordida. The sequence continues at coordinate 65,162 of WEKX01000891.1, forward strand.
AGTTAAATCAAAAATGAGCTTCAAAACAATGAAATTATATACCTTGATTTAAAGCTGTCAGGTGGCATCAGTTCCAGTGTATGTGCTGGTCCATACAGATTAACTACAAACAGCTTTACTGTTGGATTTGTTTGACCTGCCTTTGGAAAAGAAAAAATAAATAGGAGCTTTAGAGGCACTGAATCGGTGACAGTTAAACAGACTCACTCATTAACATAAATAAGTATCATTATAATACTGAAAATTTATTAAAGTTCAAATGTCTTAAATTTTAAAAATGAATTTCACAGCCATGTGAATCATACAGATAAAAATATGAAATATTGACTGGTTCTCTTGCTGCTCTTTTGCAGTGGTAGACCTTCCTGTGCAGAGGAAGTGACCAATGCTACATGAGGCTTTGCCCAGTTTAGTAAAGTCAGCTGCACAGCCCACAGCAAAGTCTTTTCCAGACACTATTGTTCCTTCTTCCAAAAACCTGCACTACCTCTATCTGGGACAGCATTTCTCCTCTTCCCTTGTTCTCCTTTACCATTTCCCCCCCAGTCTTCCCTGGTTTGCTGAGTTGGAAATCTCTATTTTTGGCCCTGATCAGGAGCCAGCTGCTTTGGCAGGCCAGCTCTAAGGGAAACAAATGCTTCTTGTTGCTAGAGGAGGATAAAACAGCAGTTTGAAATATATCCACTGGGAAGAGTCTGGTAAATCCTGAGGATCTATGGGGAGGTGGGAATTGTCCTCCTCCTGGTAATAAGGTTCATTACTAAGGGATTTTCCTAAGGAGAAAAAAAGACACTGGTTATAGAAAGCAAGGCTCTGAAATGCTGCAAGGAGATGCTGCTGGTCCTACATCCCAGTCCTAGACATATAATCTTCAAGTTTCTGTTTCATGTAAGTCACAGGAGTAGCACATTACTATATAACGCCCTTGGGATACAGGGAATGGAAAGGGAGTCCCTCAGTGGGCCTGACTCCTGTTTAATACTGGAAGGACAACCTTGTTGATTCTGTGATTCTGACAAGTTAAAAATCACTGTTTCTACAGATTTAATCATAATAAACTACCAAGGTGTACTTAGAAATCCAAAGTTGCTTAGTTGAAATACATCCACAAATTACTTATAGAAATTAGGCTTATCTCAAAATAAATTATGAATGTCGTATTGACTCATTTTCCAAGTGGTATGGAGAACAAGAAAGTGCCATTTATATGTTTTTAATATTGCTAAAAAAAAAAGTTTTGAAAAGGGACTTAGTTATACTCTGGAAATAACTTAATTACAATTTCTTGTTTCTTCATAAAAATGCTGACATTTGCCTCAAAACAAATGTTTTTCACAGGCATCCTTTGCATGAACGCAGCTTACACAAATGCATAACTGTGGAAGAAAACTACCAAAGGATCAAGTCCTCAGGACACAACTGAAGTCTCCTTATATCCTTGGAACCTGCTCAGTGGTAACCCAGAGCACTCACAGGGAAGCCTACTATCAGTAGTTACCACCAAGGACAAGTAGGAGTTTTAAGAGACACTCCAAAGCACACCTTCACAGTGGGCACAGCCACACCTGTGCTGGTCTCTGAACACGAAGCTTTGAGCTGTCCCAACGTACCGTCCCTCCCACAAACAGCCTCGGTGTGTGTGCCCTGCTCTGCTCTGCGGATACATCCAGGAGTCAACTCTGCAGCTGCACCCAGAACCAGGTCTGTGCCCTCAGCACTGACATCCCACACCCCGCTGTGGGCTCACCCATCTGAAAGTGGATGTTCTACCTGAGCAGAAAATTCTCACATTCACATCTCTCCCTCAACTCCTCCACCCCTCAATGACAATTTAAACAGCATAAAATTTGCATAAACCCCCAAACATTTGTTCAGTAGTGCAAGAACTCTGCATTGAAATCCTATTTTGTTCTTAATGGATGTAACAAAGTTTAACCTTCCTTTTTATTTAAGAATACAGCCTGTGTGTATGACATACACAAACAAGCATGATGAAGTGGTTACAAACACGTGTGCTTCATTTTCTTTTTTAATTCCAGCTATAATTTTGCACTCTATAGTAAAGACCAAATCTTTTTTTTAATCTCTGTCGCTATACCACAAGCTTCATTATCAATTAATGATGTTTAACGGGTAGCTAAACTGGCATTAAATGGCGACATTAAATAAAGATAATGTCTTTTCATTAATGAAATTACTGAAGTAGTATCGTGTATCACTTTTATGCTGAATTGCTAATGAAATAGAATTACTCCTTTCTCGTTTACAAAGCTGACTTCTTTTTTTTGTTTGCACTCTCTCTTAAGGCCTTTTGCCAATGCAAGTATATAAAAAACATCTGAAAACAGTGTTTCTTCATTATTTTATTGTACTTTTTCATAGCAGAAATATGTTTTATTTATATCATGAATGTTCTTGTTTCATAGTACCTGGTCTAACTGTTCATTCATTAAGAATAATATGCACCATCAAAATAAAGCAGTTGAAAGCTCTCAATAAACTGCCTCTGAAATTTCTTAGGAGCATCCTATACAAAGACCTATACACCTGTTGGAAAGGAACTCAGACAGTTTGAAATTGCACAAAAGGGCTGGAAAAACGGATCAGTTGGAAGGCCAAAACAACAGAGGAGGATGCACCTCCCCATGAAAATTCCCAGAAAATGAGGAGCCATTTCAGACAGTATCCCTGACTGGGCTGTTCTTTCAACTTCCAAAACAAATCTAAAAACCTTCTCTAAATCTGAAATTCAGTGATAGGTTTTCTTCTCCCCCTTATTTTGATGGTCAGGAAAATACGTAACTGTGGTTTATCTTATCCAATCCCGATCTGCCATATTTATTAATAACAGCATAATCTACTGAGATCCACTCTGAAGGAACATGCTCTGTGCTCTGCACAGAGTGTGTGACTTCAGTGCAGCTGTGACAGTATCTTTTTTCTACTCAGTCCTTTGGACATATTACCCTTTTCTCTGAGGTGCTGGATTGATTTTACCAAGCCAAATATCAACGATGAAATTACTTCAAATTAGTTTCTCTGTTTTTCCCTCACCTAATAGTTTCTTTCCATCAAAAGGTGTCACAGTCTACTGGAAAAAAAAATAATTACTATTTCCTGAAAAGCAACATGAACAAACCACCCTCTGTTACTGTCTGGAAACACTCTTTCCATATGGTTGAATAATATCACTGAACATGGAAGGGGAGGCAGGGGTTGCACTCACATTCATCTTACCTTAGGATATGGATACTGCTTTCCTTTTGGATATAGGCCTCCAGTAAACCTGGGAATAACCATGTTTGGTACCAAAGAGTCATTTATGGTCAGGAAGGCCAGTCTTTCACCATCTGGAGACCACCAGTGGGCAACTTGAGAATGAAGGAGTTCCTCTGCAAAAGGAGATTTCTTTAGGGTCCATGAAACAACCATCATAGTTTCCAGCTTATTCAGTTGGTACTGAATTAATCTCCCTGTGTCTACTTGAAATGTGTCTGTTGGAATTTCTGTAATTTCACATTCTTCTGGGCTGAATGTTTGAATAACAAGGCATATTGAAAGACCAAACTTGAACCATTTTCCTCACATTAATACTTCCACTGGCATCAATAAATCACCTAAACATGAAAGATGACTGTAACTGACATCTGTTTAGTTCTATTGCATTCCAATAGATGTGTTTAATTGAATTTTAAATGATCTGAACAATTTTAATGTTTGGTTTTGAAGGTTTTTTTAGGCTTTTCAGTCTTTTCTTTCCTTCTCTTAATATAAAACTCACACAGTAATAGTTATGTAAACATTTTTGGAGTCCAATATTTTGGCTTTCTTAGCTTTAAATCTTGAAGTTCAGTTTTTCTGCAAATGTAACTTTGTGAAAATCCAAACAAAACTTTTCTTTTTATCCAAATTTTATTTCATTTCCAAAAGAAAGTAATTCTCAAAGATGTCACACAGTGTTTTCTTCCATTTATTGTCATTGTATTTCATATTCAAAAAAACCAGACCAGAAACAACCACAGATACAACATGACAACTCCTGGAGCTCCAGTATTGCTCTTTTCACTTGTGAAAAGTCTTAGACTTTTCCTATTGCGTATTTGATATCTTGACTTGCTTGGTAAGGATTTTGCATTTAAATTTGAAGAATTTGGCTGGAAAACTAACTGAGAATAGTGTACTAAGGGGAACAAAGACCTGACTGCATACCTAATTTGAGAGTTTACCTAACTACTTAAATTGTCAATAGACACTCTCCAAGATGCTAATCAGATTCTGAGAGTTCTGAAGCAGCTTAAGGGCTTGAATTATCTAAGGTTAGGTGCAGTTAAGCTGGGACCTATATT
>WEKX01000891.1:69533-98439 GCA_013390025.1 Pitta sordida
CCTAATAGTTTCTTTCCATCAAAAGGTGTCACAGTCTACTGGAAAAAAAAATAATTACTATTTCCTGAAAAGCAACATGAACAAACCACCCTCTGTTACTGTCTGGAAACACTCTTTCCATATGGTTGAATAATATCACTGAACATGGAAGGGGAGGCAGGGGTTGCACTCACATTCATCTTACCTTAGGATATGGATACTGCTTTCCTTTTGGATATAGGCCTCCAGTAAACCTGGGAATAACCATGTTTGGTACCAAAGAGTCATTTATGGTCAGGAAGGCCAGTCTTTCACCATCTGGAGACCACCAGTGGGCAACTTGAGAATGAAGGAGTTCCTCTGCAAAAGCAGATTTCTTTAGGGTCCATGAAACAACCATCATAGTTTCCAGCTTATTCAGTTGGTACTGAATTAATCTCCCTGTGTCTACTTGAAATGTGTCTGTTGGAATTTCTGTAATTTCACATTCTTCTGGGCTGAATGTTTGAATAACAAGGCATATTGAAAGACCAAACTTGAACCATTTTCCTCACATTAATACTTCCACTGGCATCAATAAATCACCTAAACATGAAAGATGACTGTAACTGACATCTGTTTAGTTCTATTGCATTCCAATAGATGTGTTTAATTGAATTTTAAATGATCTGAACAATTTTAATGTCTGGTTTTGAAGGTTTTTTTAGGCTTTTCAGTCTTTTCTTTCCTTCTCTTAATATAAAACTCACACAGTAATAGTTATGTAAACATTTTTGGAGTCCAATATTTTGGCTTTCTTAGCTTTAAATCTTGAAGTTCAGTTTTTCTGCAAATGTAACTTTGTGAAAATCCAAACAAAACTTTTCTTTTTATCCAAATTTTATTTCATTTCCAAAAGAAAGTAATTCTCAAAGATGTCACACAGTGTTTTCTTCCATTTATTGTCATTGTATTTCATATTCAAAAAAACCAGACCAGAAACAACCACAGATACAACATGACAACTCCTGGAGCTCCAGTATTGCTCTTTTCACTTGTGAAAAGTCTTAGACTTTTCCTATTGCGTATTTGATATCTTGACTTGCTTGGTAAGGATTTTGCATTTAAATTTGAAGAATTTCGCTGGAAAACTAACTGAGAATAGTGGAACAAAGGCCTGACTGCATACCTAATTTGAGAGACTACCTGACTACTTAAATTGTCAATAGACTCTCTCCAAGATGCTAATCAGATTCTGAGAGTTCTGAAGCAGCTTAAGGGCTTGAATTATCTAAGGTTAGGTGCAGTTAAGCTGGGACCTATATTCAAAATCATGTATTTGGGGTCATGCTTCTCTCCCTGGCTGGATAACCAAACCCTTTTAAACAGGAGAAAAGAAGAGAATGAACGGTGAATACCAGACAGCAAAAGTCACAACTGTGCTTGCTTTAAAATATTACTGTTTGCATTTAGGTCATGTTATTCACACAAAGAAAAGCTATTCCCAAACATTTTGTAAGGTAAAATGCTAATAACAAACTCAGGGAAATGATAAAAGAAAACAAATGAGGTCAAGGGCAGAACAGCGCTCAATTCACCAGAAAATCTCTTGGATTCACCTGGAAAATATTTGACCTGTTCAGCTTCTGATGCTATTAAAAACTGGTGAAAGTAGAGCACTGCTCTGAGTTAAACTATGGTTAATGGGAAAGAAACAGTATCTTCATTCATGCCATCAGCGATGGACTGGGATGATCCAATGTCTACAGAGAGAGAATTGATTTTACCCTTATTTTAATGATGTCTACTGTTGAGAAGAGCTCACTGTCTGTCTGCATCCCCGGGAACCCAGTAGGTTCTCTGAAAGTCAGGAAATGCAACAGCTATTTGGGTCGGGGATAGAAAAATTTGAAAAAGAATGGGCAAAATCACTTAAAGAAGTTGTAGGACATGCTTGAGGAGGAAGGCTTTGGGACGTGCATCATCTCCCAGAAAACTTCAGAACCTTTCTAGTCCAGACTAGATAACTGTTGCTTTTGCTTTTCCTTCTCATGGCTGTGACTCCTACTAACTTCACTCTGTTTTAGCAAAAAACTTGAGATACAACATATATCAACTTCAATGAGCTATATCTGCTTAAATTCTTCAATTTGCATGCCATTATGTTAGATTTTAAGAATATAATGTGCATATAAAAGCATATTAAACTTTTTAAAAATGTACTTTGTCCTTATGTTTTGATCTATGCTGCAACATGAAAATATTTCAAAACATTAACAGAAACCTTGGAAGTGTGTCACAGGCTACTGGACAGAGACTGAGGGATCCAAACTACCATTCTAACTAAAGTTCACTTGAGCACAGGTTTTAAAAAAAGCCTTCAAGGTGAGCTGTTTGTTTGTAACTACTGAAGGGCCAAGAGGTGTTTATAGATAATTTTTAAGAGCTATGCTGAAATTCTTTGCTGTATGGTGCTAACACCATTCCTGAAAAACACTCTGCCCTGAAAAACTCTACATATGAGGAGTTATACACCTCAGGTAACTGAGTGTTTAACTCTGAGCTTTTTAATCTGTAAAATCAATGGTGCCATAGAAAGAGTAACTGAAATGTGCAATAACTTTAAGCTGTTCTATCAAACGAGATAATGTGGGTTTTTCTGCTTGGTTGGGGGGGTATTGCTGTTGTTTGGTTTGATTTTTTTTAATTTCTTTTTTATTTCTTATTCTGTTAAAAGCATTTCGGGTGCAGAGGGAATTTAAATCTACTATGCATAAGATGCTGTAGAAGACAGTAGGTATTACAGCCTGAGCTATCCCTCACCCCAACCTGTCACTGTTTGTCAGCGACAGCAAGTTTTCCAGGAGCCTAGCACAGATTGATTTAAACAAAGGCAGCAGCCATTGTTGAGGTTAGAGTATGACACTTTTAAATATGGTCAAAACACTCAAATTGGATTCAAACACATTCTTAAAGTCAAGTACAATGTCACTGTCTGCCTTGAGAGGCTGGAGTCTCTCAGAAGTCATTCAAACACACAGTACACCAACGCCATCAAGGCTGAAGGAGGGACATCAGACAAAAGACACTGTGTATCATCTGGGATCACCTTTCACTATGGGTCCAGGGGTGAAAAAGGAAATGTAGTCAATTCTGCCTCTAAGCTACAGTTCTTCAGTAGATCTTCCTCTCCCCCCTTCTATTGGGATGTTTCGACTGTAAATATGTCGTCACTATTGTTCATACAAGCAAAACACTGATTTCACTTCTGCATGCTACCCAGTTTCATGATACATTTGATACATTCTGGTCGAAAATAATCAAAACATCATTATATGCAAACCAGCAGTCAATCCAAGTATGAATAGATACAAAGGAGATCTGGCATGAAAATGAGAAGGCAAAGAAGCAAACCCAACCTTACCATTTTCTGAAATCGACAGATCTGTGCTGTTGGGTCTGTACAAGGACCTTTTATCTGTTTTAATAAACAGATATATTCATCCAGCTTACCTTCATATAACCAGTCTGCAATTCCATTAAAAATAATTCCTTCTTTTCCTGAGGATGTCAGACGCAATGAGCTACTCTTTACATCAGGCTGATAGTAGATGTTATTTTCAAATATATAAATCTGGAGAGATGGAGAGAAAAAAGATGATTTTGGTAGATATAAACGAATGTTCAGCAATGAATACATCATTTCCTCAGGCTCAGAACAGTCCACAGAATACTTCAGCATGAGTTTCTTCTAACGTGGGCTTCATATTCCCTTTTATTATCAATTTGGACAAACTAAGCAAACTTTTAATACTTATGGCAAGCCAAATCCTTCTTTCAAAATTGTCTTCCCCTCTGAAATGTTTCTATTCACTTTAAGAAATGTTATTACATTCCACAAAATCATACAGGAGACAAGCTGAATAGATAAAGAAATTTTTCCATTAGCTCTATTGTATCAAATAAACCCATTTGGTTTTCTAACTGTGAAATTAAACACACTTTTGCAAGGACATACAGCATAGTACACACATTGTAAATATAAGTTACAGCTTTATATCATGGTGTAAGAACACAGTGGAAAAGCAAAACCAAATAGCAGTCTGTAGTTAACTTTTCTCAGCTTGCTGACACTTCTGACTGACACACAAACATTTCATCTCAAGTGTGACATATAAATGCTTCTTATTTTTCAAGTCTAGGCTCCTTATCCTGCTTTTCCTCTAAGAAACAGACAGAAACTTCCCCTCTTCACTGCCACTCGAGTATTTTCTTTCCCTACTCACTTTGTTGCAAAGGATTTCAAGTTCACTCACTTTGTGAGACTGAGCTCCAGGCTCCAGAGCAATAAAAGAAAGGTTAAAAAAATAAATCTAAATAATAGCAAATATTAATAAAGGAATAAAAAGAATGAAAAAATAGAGTAAAAATAATTTGGAGGAGTCTGGGGGTGACAAAAAGGGCAGTAGACAAATACAGTGATGATAAGGAAGGTTTATGACATGGAAATACTTATGTATGACATAATGAGCTGTACAGTTGCCTTTTTACTACCAGCCAGAAGACTTTTGAGCGCTTCAGTGCCACATAGTTTAGTCATGTGTTATCCCAAACTTCATTCTTGGTCCTACCTGTCCCACTACAGGCCAATAAAACCCAAACACTTGAGATACTAACAAACCAAAAGCTACACACGGGTATACAAAGCAGAACTACAGCTACTACCATTTCCTGTAGTAATGCTCTTAATCTTTTTGTCTGTACTCCCATATTCCTCATTTTCCTGAGTTGTTAATGCTTGTTTCTAGACTGTATTTCAGCTACAATCACCTCAGAGTTAGAGCCTTTTCCTTTGTTTATTTTTTTGAAATGACAATGGCCACGTATGAACTTCCACAGCTTAACAATGGAATCAAGCTAACAGGAATATTGTGCATCGTCTTAATTCACACTAAGGAAATGCAGTTAACAGCACTAAAGAAGCATGCCACAGAAAATTTTGTTACACCATTTCAGCAATGTACATTGATATACAGTGTCTCAGGGAGTGTAACATGAAGTAAATATATTTCCACCAAAGACCACTTAAAAAGCCTAGTCATTTATCATTCTCTCATATTTCTTTGATAAACGACTTATGGGAAAACACTAAGCAAAGAGCAAAGTTTTATTATCACTATTACTGCTGTTCCCTTTGCTTCTAAATTACCATCTGAAATAGATTTTCCTATGAGTCCCCATACTAATGATTTTTAACAGTAGCCACTTCATGATTTCTGCTGCAGAAAGCAATAAAGCTGAGGTTTTTTTCATACCAGGGGCAATGCAATGATTTTAACCATTACTGGGAACCAGGGGTGACTTGGAACTAAGTGGAAATGGAATGGAACTATGGAACTATGATCAGAAATTCAAAACTCAGCAGTGAGCTCAAAACTGAAGTAAAAATACTTGATCCAGTTTGACTAAGCCAAAATGCCCTGATCAGTAATCACATTTATAGTTTTATACATAGCATTTGATAAAGATGAGAATTTAAGGGAGGCTGACATATGACTCAACGTTAATGGCAAAAGAAAAGAAGATTAGAGAATGCTTTTGAAATTATATCAACAAAATCTTCTTGTAAATGTGTATTTCCACAGTGAAAATGCACATTCCCCCAACCTAAAGTAAAAGAAACAAATACAAGGAAAACCAAGGCATGGTTAATTGCTTAACCAAGAAAATTAAAATAATTTAGCCAAGCACTTGTTTTTTTGTGAACTAAAAATATTCCTATCAGACTACATTACAGAGAGTCAAAGCAGTGGTAACCACTCTAATGACTAATGTTTAGTAATGAGCAATTTCTTACAGATAACCATCTCTTCTTATATAAACAACAGCTTCCAAGAGATTACCAAAAAAGCCTTGTTGGTCAAATGATTCTATTTTATTTAAGTTTTCCTTAATTAAATGAGACCAATCTAATTCATTTTTGAAGATCACGGGGATCATTTTTGCTTTTCTCTCCCCTTTCCAGATTGTTTGTATTTTTAATGTTGAAGAGATGCACATTGTCTTGGCTCTGCAATGAAAATCTTTTATTTAAAGCCATCAGTGCCAGTGCAAGTCTAGTTTCACGACTGAATCATGAAAAGGTCTTTAATTTGGTTATTACTAGTTAGCAGGCATTGTTAATTCCATTTGACAGACTTCAGATAAGTAAATATCTCAGAAGGATGCTCACTGTTGTGCCACCAACTGCTGGCTGCCTCGGCTTTACTCTCCATTCATTCCATAAAGAGGCTTTGCATCCATCCTCAACCAGTTCTCAGTGACCCTCTGAACATCCCAACAATCTTTGTCTACACTGTCCTATGAAGTTTACCTTCTTTCCTTATTCCTGAGGGTTCTTATAAACCTTCAAAGCCATGCAACAGCAATTTCTCTAGCAAAGGTTCATGGCTTATGTGAATTAACCTTAAAAATTAGGAATTTATGTTTCTCTTCAAAACATTTATGGAACACAACTATTCATGTTCCTCAACATAACTGAAATGCACATAAATGTACATGGATGATTTAAGGTCGGTGCACTGGAAAGTATGGCTCTGCGCTCACTGCCTGCAGCATTTCAAAAGATCAATATCCCCATGCTTGAGTCTGTAAGAACATCTTAAGAAGGTTCACCGTTATGGCAATAATAATCTCATCCACAATTTTGAACATCTGTTATATACCAGGAGGTCCCCTGAAGCCCCCAAAGTGCTGCTTGTACAGACAGGAACAGCGTCTGCCCAACCCCTGCACTCAGGGCTGAACTCCCGTCCACCTCTGAACACACCAAACTGCTCATCTGTAATTATTTAATTCAGTGGCCTCTTGAAAATGAGGATTTGGGGGTTAAAATGTTGATTCCTGCAGCAAAACAGGTAGCAGAGGTGTAATAAGAGTGATAACATTACTGTGCACTTAGCAGTGGTCTGAGAGGCTCTTTGTTTTCCTCTCTGTAAATGCAGGCAGTGGATTTAATTAAGCACAAGTACTTTGTAGCCACAAAACCCAATCTCCCATCTGACATTAAGAGCCAAAAAAGGCATTTTTAAAAGGCACACTCACTGCGAATTCTTCTCCACAGTATATTTATATGGTACAAAAGTACTTTATATAATACTCTAAAAATACCGAAGTTTTAATAGACCACAATATGAAATTACTCCTGCTCACAGGACTGTGAATAGATCTTGCTCACTTTCATCTAGAAATTGCACATAGAACACCAACCTGCAGCAAAAGGTAGTGTCAAATTTGATGTGACTTTTGGAGGAAAACAAAGTTTTTATTTTATGTGGAATTTCACGAGTCCACCAACTAAGAGTAGAAATGGGACTATTCCTCAGCTGAAACAAACAAAAAACTCCAGACTCCAGAGCAGAGCAAGACTTCAAATGTCAAGCCCTCCCCTCTCTGCACAATACCTAAGTTCCTTTTCTTTGTTTCATACATTTTTATCTTCCTTGCTCAATCTGAACATTGCCACCGAAGCTTTCTGGTGAAGACTCCTTACAGTTCTACTTTATCCTGCACCAAAACATATTTCCAATCTTTTCTTTCAAAAACACAGAGACTAGACAAAAATGTTCATATTTTAGGTGGTGGTTGCTCCTGTTGACAAGTTGCAGTACAACAATACTTATAAACTGACTCTATGAGCCACAATTTGGTTTTTAAAATTGAGTGAGAGAGAATTGTCTAGGAGACAACTTGGACTACTACTTTTCCCATAACAGAGACTGAAATCCTCAAATACTGCAAAGTAGATAGTAAATCATGACACTGGGCTAAGAATAACTGATCAAAACAAACAAAAAGATATTGTTGGAGCAGAATCTTGCAAACACATGTGCCTTACCTGACCCCAGTAAGTAAAACTCAAGGTGTACAGAAAGTTTTCCAGTGTGGGGACTTCACATACTTCATTATTTTGTATATTGTGTTTTGTCTATGTCCCATAAACTAGAAGGTTCCCTTGCCAGTCTATCTCCAGGTATCTGGGAGCAAGTAATATAAAAGGGCTTTTCTTAGTGTACACTCAGTGTATTTACTACAACAGAAGCACTAAAGTGCTGACTGAAACTACTGAATCTTCCCAAACTGCTGAAAGAGGAGTTGCTAACTGTGCATCAGACAGGTATTCTCATGAATACATCAGTGGCTTTGTGCCCAAAATGCTTTAACAGATTTCAGACGTGAAGATAAGAAAATAAATTGAAAAAGGCATAAAGTGGAACCAGGCTATGCTATCATATCTAAAAATTATTACTATGCTGTTTTGAACATCTTCACTTCAACATGTTTCACAAGTATTTCGAAGGAATTTAAAATAATTTTGTAGATAAGACCCTCAACTAATAATGCTGTAAATGGGGATGAATGTCTAAATCTATAGCCTTCAAAATTACTTGACTTATTTTCTTAGAAATTTTGCAAAATTTATCGTATCAAGTCCTAAACCAAATGGAGAAAAAACCCTCAGCATTTCTTCAATTATTTTATTAAGTACATATTTTCCAATTAATGGAAAAAAGAGAGCGTGACAGTCTACCTCACCTTTCACATGGAAAACACGACCTACAACAAGGCTAAGGAATTTCTGATTATGCCCAGAAGGAGACCTTCAGGCATTCAGGAAGTATTTCTGCTGCAGAACTCCCATAGCTACTAATGACAGAGCTGAAGACATCAACCTAAAGCCTCTTCAGGCAGCCCATCTCTGGCTGGATTTCTGTGTGACCTTGGCAAGGACACAGAGTTCACCACTCCCTGGACTAGCACAGGTGTTTTCAGAGCTCAACATTCTAAATAACAGATCACTCACCTTCACGTTTTGTGCTCTGTGGAGGGATAAGTATTTTACTGTTGCAGAGATAAGTGTCACCCTGAGCACCCATACAGCCTGACTCCACCATCACATCACAGCTGATAGCGACACCTCAGCACAGGCTCTATCAGACTGACTAAATTCCCAAGCCTTCAGCAAAATGCCTTCACTTCTTCTTGTGAGACTGCCAGCTAATTAGTTGGATAATTAATTCTTCAAAAGCTTCAAGATGCTTTTCCACCTGGTCTTGCCTCTTACCATTTGCTCTGTCTCCTGTCCTACCATACATTAACCAGGGCCAAAACCAGCTGCCTTCAGTTAGATCATTTGCTAAAACTTCCAGATGAAATATGCTTTCTTGCTAACAATTGTTAATACAAATAATTTCAGCTACTCATGAGACAGAAGAAAGTCAAATAAAGAATACTTTCTGAGTTTCCAAGTGAATATTGTGTTTTGCCCTTCAGAGATTAAACTATGACTTCTCCAGTTTCAGGTGCAGCACTAAGTCAACACAGCACTATTTTGCTGTTTAACCTGATTGGGAAGAGAAAGATGATCCCATGACCCACACAGCAGCTGTATTTCTACTAGTCTTGAATTCATTACTTACCCACAGCTGAAGGTGGTGCCATATGCAAATGCAGTTTAATTAGCCATCATATAGCCAGTTTAACCAGCAGTTAACAAGCTGTTAAAGCCCTGAGTCAAAGATATTGGTACAGAGTGCTTACATAAAAAAGTTATCAGGAAAAATTAGCTCAAAGCTAAATAGAATCATCAAAATTTTCTTGGTGGTGTTTATACTGCATGATAATATGTATGGATACACACATATTATGTATATCCAAGGAGCCAATGCTCTTTGCTTCTCGAACAACATGCTGCTCCATTAAGTTAAGCACAAGAAGGATCTTACATTAAAACAAAAAGTTATATTAAATTAAATAATTCATTCTAAAATTACTTTCGATTAATTTTGATTTTATAATACGGTTTCAATTCCTACTGTAGTTTTTATCACAATATGGAAAATGCAGATATCTGTGCACTTCCTTTGATTTGTAAGTAATATTGGAACCAACTTTAGATTACATGAAGAAACTAAAATTAAACCTCTGCATTCACCTGGAAACCATTTGGTTGCCATTTTTCAACACTTGCTGTCAAGGTAACAAGCTTGGTTTTCATTTAATTACTTCAAGTATTTTTTACCACTTATGTTGTTCACAGGTCTGAAAAGTTGTACAAATAGTTTCAGAAACTTACAATTAGTTTTCACCAATTTAATAAATACTGTAAATCACCCATAGGATCTGTCAATACATTAGCTTTCAAATAAATACCTGGCTTGGAATCTTCTCTACCACCATTAAGCATCCTCCAAAGCTCTGCTAGACACCTTTTTTCTAGCAGAGCCACTGATTAGGTTATTTGTAGTCACAGTGTAACGTCTGATCTCTTCTTTAAGTTCAAACTGAGCAAACACTTTCTTGTCATCTATGATTTCACTTACTATACCCCTGAGACTCACAGACTTAAATTGAGATTGCTAGACCACTATTATACCTACTCCACAGAAGATGATTACCCCTTTCTGCCCCTTTTCCTTGCCAAAATCTTATTTTCTTGAAGCAGTTTCCCTCTGACGAACAAAGTGTACTTAATACTGTGAGAACACACAAGTGTTCAATGCAACAACAGTATAACTGCTATTTTCTTTTTTACTTTTACAGAAAAATAAATGCTCACTTCAGGAAGAAAACATCAACCAGAAGAACTGGATACTCTGAGTTGTATAGGAACAGTTGTTTATTATATTTATATAAGTATATATATATATATTATGCTTATACATCTTTACAACACTCTCATATGCTGGTCCATGAGCGAGAGGCACCTGCCAGCGCCGATGCCCTGACCCACACTCTGTGCATGCGCACATGGAAAAACCCTGCAAAGAATCAAGGGAAGTCTATGGCATCTCTTCTGGAAAAAAAAAATGTGAAGAGGTGAAGCCGTGAAATTTGAGATGCAAAGAGGTGAGGGATTACTGTATATACCCTTCCCCTGCATTATATCTGTAGTCTATTTAGATTGTGAGCTCCCACAGTCAGGATTTGGGGCTAAAATATCTGATACAGTTTGCAAGTTTCCGGGAGTGCAGAATGACTCTGATCTTCTCTCTGCACATTTTTATATTCTTTTTGTGCAGGTCAATCTATACTGGTATAAAATTTTCAGAGCTTTTCCTCTCTGACTTGCTCTAGCTCTTACCCCATATTTCCATGTGCACACAGACCATTAAATTCTGCAGGTACTGTCAGCTACCGAATCAATGCATGGCAGTAGGCGAAAATCTACCCTAATAATATCTATGTTTCAAAACCATCAGACACACTGCAAATGAAGCAGAAACCAAATAATATATAATAACCAAATTATTATAATTGTCAGCAATAATAACTATATTCAGTCTTAAAGGTATCAATTTGCTAAACATTGTGGTTGACCTAGACAGCAATTTTTTCAGAGGAAGCTTTGAAACCTTTTGATTATGTTGTAATTAAGGCAGAGAGGAAGTAGCTGTTGAGCAGTATGGAATATGGAGACCTCAAAACACATAAAACCCAATATTATATACCACCTTTTTTTGATTTCAGTTGCAACACGTTAATTTTATTTTTGCAGTCATCAAACTGCCAGACATAGCATGAAAAACAGAACACTGAAGCATCACTTTTCTTGTGTCTAGATTAATGCCACTGCATCACACTAATGTGTTAGCACAATCGTTTCTGAACAACTGCAGACAATCTACAAGGCTATTATATTTAATTGTTATTTAGATAGTTTATAAATCTCGTGTAAACAACAGCAAGGATGTACTCATAATGAAACTGTAAGATTAGTTACTAATGTCATGACATAAACCAGGCCATGAACTCAAAGCGTATCAGCAACTCCATAGTTTATGTCCTTGACTTCCAACAAAAGCAGGGAAGCATTGCCCTCTTTTGTTCCAACACACATTAATTATGTTGCCTTCCCAATGATATTGGATCATGACATTCACTAAATTCACACCTTGCCTAATCCCACGACAGCTTACTCATGAGCGCAAATATTGTGCTACATACATTATACAAATACAATCACATATAACACCAGAACTACAACTTATGTAAAAAGCTGCTTAATAAATTTTGTGATTGCACAGAAGATCATAGTAAGACTGCCTTGCCCCCAAGCTTCTATTCTGGACCTACTGCTTCCTCCTGAATCTGACTGAAGAACTGTGCTGGCTGCAGTGCTGTGCAGAATGTCATTGAGAACTCGGCTGCTCAACCTTTGGTCTTTGCCTAAGTGATGTGTATAGCAGATTTATCCATAAACAGTGCATGCTCTGGAATTCACACTCCTCGTTCCTCAGATTTACTGATAGCTTCTGACTAATGAGCCAGCATGGAAGAGCGTGCACAGAAATGTCACTGTTACAAGCCTGGGTGGCTCCTACTGACTTATTATAAAATCATAATCTGTCCTTACTATAAAATCCTTTAAAATGATCTCTGGTATTTTGAAGGCTCATCTCACTCTGATATCAAGCATTCAATTATGCTCAGAATGATCAATCAAGATAACCCAAAAATTTTTCAACCTAGTTACTCCAAAAGAAATAAAAGCAATGTTGGGAGACAGAAAAATATCTCAGGTAACTATAAGAGCTCAATGTCCGAGGAGGAATTTCCTGGTTTTGCTGAAAAAAATGGAAGATAGTAGCACCCTAGGAGCAAGGACCAAAGTCAAAAGATAGAGAATTGAAAATGCTGAGCTGTAAAGCAATATTTATATTTTCTACTATTCTTAGAGTGATAAGCAATCCCTGGGAACTTTGTATATTATGCTAATGCTGAAGCAGACCAAGATGCCACAGGAAATCTTCTCCATGAGAAACCCAAGCTTTGTCCATTCAGCTAGTATTGTTGACCCAGCCTATCTTGCTGGATGGTGCATGTGCCTTCATCTCTCCACTGTTCACTCTGTTCAAGTTGCCAGTTGTCTTTATGATGGGCCAAAATTTTTGTGGACGACACCTACCTGTACAGACCTCATGGGCATGCACCACTTCACACAGACAACTCACTCACTGCAAGACAGTTTGTCTGAACTCTTTGATCTCAGTATTGAGACAAATAGGAATGAGGAAATTTTCATTAGCTCTTATAACTTATTTCTATCTTATGGGAAACAACACTCGAAAAATAACTATTTACATTCTTTACATACAAAATTTTCCCCTTCTGCTTCTGTAAATGCACCGTTACCTGTCATAAACTGTGAAAGAAATCAATGCTTCATTTTCTCTTAGATATCAACAGTACACCTGACTTTCTAATACCTGTTCTCCAGGACTGCCCTGGCCTTGAAGCTGTCAGCAGATATACATTCCCCACAGCTACACATCCACAAGCAGTTCTTTGTTTCTCACTGTCTGCTCAGGCTGAGTTAACATGAAAGCCTAAGTCATTTCAACACAGTGCAGCAAACGTTTAATCAGCTCTGTTCCTTCAGCATAGACACAGCAGGGAAGTCATAACCCCATTCCCCATTGCAGGGGAAAAAACATGCAAGGAAATTTATGGGTTGGTGATGATGTCACTTTTTCAAGAAGGACTGCTAAAATTGAAAGTGCCACCAAGAACATTGAACATGCTCAGTGTGCATGTCTGTTTGGGTTTTTTTGATCCTCATCACAGTTTGCCTTCTGATAAAGAGATTCAACAGGCAGTCATGGCATCATCATCCATGAAGTACATACAGGTTTTACTTGTGGCGTTTTTTTGTTTGGTTGGTTTGATTTTTAATAATAACAGAGATCACCTCATACACAGTGGGTAAAATCCTGGTTGACAGATATAAAGAGCCCTCAGGATTGGGTGGAAAACTTGTCTTATCCATCTTTTACACACATCCTGAGGTGTATCATAGCCGTTTTTAAATATCAGATATGAATTCACTACATGAGTATATGGTCCACAGAAATAGGTAAGCCTGAAATGTTTTGGTTGTTTGTGTGTGAGTTATATTAAAATGCATTCCATAATAAAATCTAATCTTTTCCAACTCTGATCTAGCCAAAGGTTCAATCAGATTTCAGCCTCTCTGCCCATTGACTGTGCTTCACAGTTTTTATGAGTGGCTATTTCTAGAGAATTTTAGACTTCTGAAACGTAATTTTTTTATGTTTCTGCATAACATAAAGCCACAAGTTTTCCCCACAAGAAGCACGGCAGTTCCATTTTATGAACCATTGCACTTGCAGTTAATATTAGCTAACAGACGGAAGTGTGAATATTTAGATACGCTTTGTTACACACGCACATGTTGAACAACATGACAGTCTAAATGAGAGGTGAATATTGCTGTTTTCATTGTTCCCTGCAGGCTGCTGCATGGCAAAGTCCTGATCACTGCTCCTATCAAACATGTTTGTCTGTGCTTGTTTGTGTGTGTCTTTGTGGGACTGTGTTTATATATATATATGTATACACACACCCACTTTGTATCCTAAGTGAATAAATAATTTGCTCTCTAGCACAATGATATGTCAAATTTCCAATACATTTGCTCACAAAAGAGTTATTAACACAAGACTGGATAGAAAAGTATGTTACCTGTGTGCATGGCTTACATACTAATTCAAATATTATCTGTATTCTAGCTCAGTGATAATAGAATAAGAACCAGAGAAAAGAAGCATCTTTCATCTTCCCTGTCAATTTGTTGACTATAAAGGTGCTGGGCCTTTTACTGTTCTACATGAGAAACAGTAGTAGAGAAATAATGCTCCCATAAAACACATGATTTTCTCATTATTTCTTCACCTCTTTCAGAAGCAGTCAAATAACTATTCTCACAAAGGAATAGCAATATGTAGTCCTTAATTCTCATGTTTTCAAGCTGCCTTTGATACCAGGACAGGTTCATACAAAAGGATGAAGTATCTTCTTTGCTCAACTAAGGCTTATTTCCATTTATAACGTTCCTGCTGTCTAGAGCTCATAAAGCTTTTATGGAATATATCCAGTCTTTCCCTGTTTTCCAAAACTGCCTATGTTTTCTGGCCGCATTCTCCATTCCCCATTCCTGAGAAGAGGAAACCTTCTTTCATATTGAGTACAACTTTTGAAACCAGAGAACACACATTAAATGCTCCTCCAATCTCTATTTAAGTGGAGTGGGCATCTAGAAATTAATAATCAAAAATGTAAATTGGTTCTGTGGAATACCTTCAGAGAAACTCATACTTTTTTTCCTTTGACGAATATTTTCAATTGAATCGTTTTATCTAATTTTTTTTAGGTAACTGTAATTCTTNAATCATTTAAAAGGCAAAAACCAGATTTTATAATGCTAGTTTGACATATCCAAGAGAAATCCAGCTTAGTAGTAAGATGGTTTTACCTAATTTTTTTTAGGTAACTGTAATTCTTCTGTGGTGAAAAAAAAAATATCGGCCATACTCACCATGAACCTGATAAAAAGAAGGTTTTGTATCAAAAATGAAGCATCATAAAACTTTTGCAAGTATGCTTTTAGGTGGCTTTTGTATCCTAACAGGATCTGACCATTTAGCAATTTAAAAGTAACGCCAAAAAACATACCAGAATGCCATCTTGCAAAATAATTCACATTCTGACTTTAGCTGTTGGTCAAAAGTTGCCATTAAAGCAGTCTTTTTTCCATGGTTTTTTTTTCTGTGAATATTTCCATTTTTTTATTCAAATCTGACACAGTAGGTTTCCCAGCTGGAAACTAGATATGTAATAAAAACATTTGAAAGAGAAAAAGCTTTATCAGTCTCCTTAATTTCTCACCACCTTCAGAAAGATATGGCTTCAGCATTTGTCAGAATTATGGTCAAATCCCTTAAAGATTCAACTGGGTGTTCAGTGCTCAACCACAGATGTTCCCTTTGCTCACAAAAACCCATCCTCACCAAGACAAAGGATCTCCAAATATGCTTTGAACTACAGAAGTTCTGTAAGGAACTTCTCATACATTTTAAATAAGAAATCATACCTGAGGTTAATGCCACATTGTAGCGTCCCTCTTTATTTCTGGTTTACAGAATAAATTCAAGCAGACATTTTCCTCTCAGTTTTACTTCCATTTGCCTCATTAGCATAATCATTAGAAGGAATGATGAAATAAAGAGAAATCCACTTTAGTACAGTGGTAAGTGTCCCCACCTGGCGTGTGGGAGACCCGGGTTCGATTCCCGCCAGGGAGACAGTGTTAAGAGTTGGACTCGATGATCCTTGTGGGTCCCTTCCAACTCAGAATGTTCTATGTGACTTGCCCAAAGCATTGACATTTTCATACGTGATTTTAACTTACTCATCTAAAATACAGCAAGTCAAAAGAGCAGAAGACTTTGCAAATAAAAACAGTAGAATAAATAAATTTATTTAGGACAAACTTCATTAGCATAAATTAAGCTTCTACTTCATTTGCATATGCAAGTGTTTTTGCCAGGAGGGGGTGCCAAGTACCCACAGCATTAATTATGCAAAAAGAAAGCACACGGCAAATGTTTTCCAGGAAGATAAGTTAGCAATTTTTACAGCAGTTGTACTTTGAACCATGATAAACCAAACAGCAAATGAAGCTTTCAGCAACTGATGTCTGCTAAAGTATGTGCTGAGCAACAGGGAGGGCTTGACAGGCACCTCCAAAGGTGACAACCAGGATAAAGATGACTCAAAGTCAAAAGATAGAGAATTCTGGAACTGGTATATTTAATAAGAGCAACTACAGCACATTTTACTCTGGTTTAGTTTTGTGTTTCTCTTTGTATGCTTGTTTGTAGGTAGTTTTGATACAAGGTGAGGTGTTTTTTCAGTGGATTTTCTTTTCATTTTTTTATTTAAAAGCTTCAGCTTCCAAGCCTTATTATCTGTGAGTAGCCTGTTTCTTGTTTTCTAATATTTAAAGTACTTTCTAAAAATCAATGGGAGCAGCCTGAATCCACAATTCAGCTACAATTCAGCTACAGTCAACAAATTGTTATTTGTGTATACGGGGTAATAGGTAATTCTAAACAACATTGACCTAAATTACAAAAAGCATAGTAAAAGCTCATCTTCAGCCCTACTAGTAGATAACGCTACATTTTGTTAATAGCATCAAATTTTGACAAAGTAAGCTGATGAGTTCCTATACAATATATATTCTTTTTTAATTCTGGAGAGTTTTACTATTTTCTTGATTTCGGCTTTGTTAATATAATCACAGAATACTCTGAGTTGGAAGGGACCCACAAGGATCATCGAGTCCAACTCTAAAATACCACCGCCGCCTCCCTGGCAGGAATCAAACCCCGGGTCTCCTGCATGAGAGGGGGGGATGCTCACCACAATATGTGCAGTTATTTATGCATAGACATTCATGTGTAGATCAATAGATCATTACTTATGCTGATCCATCCAAATATATAACTCCCTTGAAGCTCCCTTCAAAAAGACTTCATATATCAAAAGAAAAATGAGCTTAATGCAATAAATAACATAAAATACCTGTTATAAATACAAAGGCAAAGTGACTTGCATGGATATATGTTCATAAAATAAAGTGAAATAGAGTCACGTATTTTATACAAAATAAACAACATGTACCACCGTCCAGGCAGAAAAAGACTTTATGAAAAGCTTTTAAGCAAAAGTTACAACAAATTGAACAACTTTTAGCCTGGCTTCACTGGGAGCTACAAGCGACCTCCAGCACAAACCCATCAAAGCCTATGCTACAAACTATTGAAGAAGATAGGGGCAAAGAAGTGAGAACACTGGATAAAAATCAGGTATTTCAACACCAGAAGTCCTTTATAAAGGCCCAAATCACTCTCCTCAGTAAAGCCTTCCCACCAGGTACAGCATATCTTTTACTCAGACACAAAAGAGAGCAAACTCAATCAATAAACTGGAGCTAGAAAACTAATTAGGTCTCTAGTTGTGCTGGTTTGTCTTCCCTTCAAATACTTACTGCTGCAGTGATGGATTCCATAGAGGCAAGGTAGAGATAATCAACTGATGTCTTTCACAATTTTAATAAACATGAGTAATGTTTAGCAAATGCAAAACCAGCTCCCTAACATGCAGGTACAGAGTGGTATTTTAGATCTAGCACAGTTCTAACACAGTCAAAACACAGCAATTTAAAGAGTGTGACCTTGAAAACAGTTCTCAAAAGTAAGTGCTATGTGACCTTAAAACACATTAGATAAAAGTTTCTTCTCTCCAACAGCAAACATTCTCAATTTCACCACCAAAATGTCACGACTCAAACAGCAGATGTTTCTCCGAACTTTTCTTTTAATCTTTAAAAAATCCTCTGCTCTAGGTAAATAGCAAGAGACTGAAATAACTTGCAAACACTGCGGTAGCTTCAAAACAATGGTATTGTGGCTCAGTCATCTGGTATCTGACATAAACCTAACTGTTGTTCTTCACTAGCAATCAGTGACCTTCTGTCCTATTAGACAGCCCTAGAAATTATTCGTAACAGTAAACTTAGACTGATGCATGCTTTCCACAAGGATGCAAAGTTAGGGTTTGAAGATACATTTGAAGATACATCTCAGGAAAAGAAAAAATTAATTTCTCAGTAATCACCACACGTAATTATAGTTCTACTTTAGAATACTGATCAGAGGTACAGCTCAGCCAAATCTTATGAACTGCAATTTAATTAAAATGTTTTTAAATCTGTTCAGCTTTTCAAATACTTCTCCCTTCTGCTAAAACCTACAGAGTTTGCCACATTCCATAATGCTGCCTGGTAAATAACCTGTGTATTTACTACCATTAATCCTGTCGCTGTGCTCTCATTATTAATAAATTAATGTGGTTAATTATTAAACCATACCAAACATGTTCCAATTACTTTTTCCCACCTGCCTCCACTTGCGTAATGCAATACATTCTAAGCAGAAACATTTTTTACTTTCCAATCATCTTGATGAATAATATAAGCAACAGGGTATAGTCTAAGCATTCAGCTTATAGCCTCTCTGCGTGAGCAAGTCAGATGCTCAAGGCAGCCCCAGGATCACACCTGTGGGCATTAATGAGGTTATGAGAACACTGTAACAAGGATTATCTGATTTTCTTATCAAGACAGTAGAAGCTTTTATAAGTCTCTTGCCTTCAACTGCCAACAGAGGTGAGTTTAANTAGGGTTTGAAGATACATTTGAAGATACATCTCAGGAAAAGAAAAAATTAATTTCTCAGTAATCACCACACGTAATTATAGTTCTACTTTAGAATACTGATCAGAGGTACAGCTCAGCCAAATCTTATGAACTGCAATTTAATTAAAATGTTTTTAAATCTGTTCAGCTTTTCAAATACTTCTCCCTTCTGCTAAAACCTACAGAGTTTGCCACATTCCATAATGCTGCCTGGTAAATAACCTGTGTATTTACTACCATTAATCCTGTCGCTGTGCTCTCATTATTAATAAATTAATGTGGTTAATTATTAAACCATACCAAACATGTTCCAATTACTTTTTCCCACCTGCCTCCACTTGCGTAATGCAATACATTCTAAGCAGAAACATTTTTTACTTTCCAATCATCTTGATGAATAATATAAGCAACAGGGTATAGTCTAAGCATTCAGCTTATAGCCTCTCTGCGTGAGCAAGTCAGATGCTCAAGGCAGCCCCAGGATCACACCTGTGGGCATTAATGAGGTTATGAGAACACTGTAACAAGGATTATCTGATTTTCTTATCAAGACAGTAGAAGCTTTTATAAGTCTCTTGCCTTCAACTGCCAACAGAGGTGAGTTTAAAATCATTGCTGTTCTAAACCTACAATTATATTTCTTCTCATATTGATGTTGGTCATGATGATCATAGATGATTTATGTTCATTAAAAAATGTTAAAACTTCTGGAAGAAAAAAATACAGGAAACATAGCATCTCTTGCTTTATTAGTTTGAATTCAGTGTAGCACAACTGACCTTGGCAGCAATTTTCATACTGAAATGAAAACATCACTTTTCATTGAATACATCACATTTAGTTTTGGATGCTAAACTTCTGCTTTTACCCACAGTATTCACTGATTTTGCACTTGAAAGAAAACTTCACCTTTAACTTTCCTTCTTGCACAGCAGTAGGCATAAAGATAGTTATTCTGAAAATCACTTGAGTGCATATTTAAAAGAAGGTGTGATTCTTTCAAAAATTATACGATTTTCTTATTGGGTTCAGACTGGAAATGCATATTTTTTACAAAAATAAATAAATAAATAGATCTCCTAAAAGCTGTAACAATAGCATACTTGCGTCATGAAAAAAATATACAACACAGCTTATCCTAAAGTTTTTAACTTATTTTCACCTCAGTCTGTCTGGAGTAAATAAATTTTTAATGACTGCGCTTACCAGTTGCTGTCCATGAACGCCCCAGGCTGCATATTGTAAAACTGAATCCTCTACTTCTGGAGGGTTTAACTCCCAAACTTCCCTTGAAAAAATGTAAACATTTTTACTTGAACACACTGGCATCACTGAATGTAAAGAAACACTCCCAACAACAACATTCTGAAGAAACAATGGGACCTACCTTGTGTTTATGTTATAGATCACATATGAAGCTGTGTAAGAATAATGAAAAACCTATGGGAGGAAAACAAAAAGGCAAAGAATTACAAGACCAAATACTGGATTAAATACAGACTACCATTACGATAGTAATAGTCTTTCATGCCCCATAAACAGCAATACCTTTATTACTGAATGTTTTTACTGAATTAATTATAACCAATAGACCTTGAACCAGGTCTTGAATGTTGTAGGAAGGACACATATACTCATCTCTTAATTTAACCAGATATATTAGCAGTACAACAACTTCACAGAAAACATCCCAACCAGAAAAATCTGCCTTCCTGTTTAAAAAAAAATAAAACCCAAACCAAACCCATGCAAGAAAACAAAGCACTTTTTTCTGTATTTCATCATCAAGTTGTGGTCAAACTAAATGCATGGGCATCACAGTATTTTACCTGAAATGCGGACAGACACAGGGTCATGTGGTATTTTTCTGACCACTTGCTATGAATAGCCTGAATGACCTTGTGGGCTATGGCTGACAGAAGAGAAAAACTGTGTACTTAACAGGGCTTTGTTTGCTTCCCTTAAATATGTTTCAGTAGGATTTAGGATGTCTTTGTTTTTCAGGGAAAGTATGTTTTATCAGGAAAAGTATTTTTTAAGGGTTTGGAGTTTTTTGCATGCAACATCTTAGGTAAAACAAAGACCTATTTGTCAGTAAACCTTTCTCATTCAACAGCAAGTCACCAGTGATCTGGATACAAAAACTGCAGGATCCTCTGAACAGGAGAGAAAACCAAATATAATGTATAGCCTTATGCTGCTGTCATTATTTTGTTGAAAATTTTGTCGACTGAGATCAACAGAATTGCCACTGAAGCACAAAATATCAAGACCTGATGTAAGCAGACCCAGAAGACCCACGGTGAGACAGAGCATGTTAAAGTGTATAATGTGACATACCACCATGCCAAACGGCTAAAATCAAAGCAAACTATTGTATTTTCTCTCTAAAGTCAAACATTAGTTTATATATATATATAGTGATAACAGACCTAGGCTGTCTTGCAAGCCTAGGTAATTTCTTCACTTCTCTGTCTTGCATTATGAAAATATCATAATTCCACAGTATTAACTAGTTTTATTATCCATTGGAATTACTTCATGTTCTTGGAATATGAACTACAGTGAGCCGCCAGTTTTCATGGGTCTGGAAACAGGGCACGAAGGCTGGAATTTGCAAAGAGAGCAAACTCATGAATATTCAATTAAGCCCTGCCCATCACCACCACCACTCCGCCCAGGGATGGGACGCCTTCCACTCTCCCTGGCTTCGCTGAAGTGGGACAGGACTGGGACTGGGGCCAGGCCACGCCACTTGCAGCTTCCTTCCTGGCTCCTTCCCTTGGCCAAAGCGCGATGATATGGGATGGGATAGAACAGGACCAGGATGTGTCACCTAGTGAAATTGCCTCTCGCTCCCACTCTCATGCTCACACATACACAATGGCAGCTCAGTGGAGAACAATACCGGCCACGCGAAAACACACATTTACATTAAAAGCATCCTGGATGGGACTGGGAGCAGGCCGGGTGGCTCACAGCTCCCGGCTCCCTCCCCTCACCACCCCTGGTGGCTCCTGGGTGGGACTTATTTATGTATTCATGAGCTCATTTACAGATTCATGAGCTGTCTGCCCTTGCAGTGCTTTTGTCGCCTGTGTGTGGCACCACTTTTTTCAGTGAAAAATGAACTGCGGATTATTGAGACCACAGAGATGAGGACCGTGGATAAGCATGGGTCTTCTCTGTGTTTGTGACTAATTATTACTATACTAAACAAAACTTCTTTTTAATGTAAACTTCTCTCAGAAAGAAACATTAGAAGGTATTCACTAGAGTCACTGTAGCTTTATTCTACAGTTACAGGATCTGTGACTGGCACACAAAGCAATAATTTCTGAAATTGTGTCAGGCTATTTCCAGTTAGACTGGAACAGCTGCAAAGCTGAAGCCTTGACATAGATATGTGCGTTGGGAACTCCTCAGAGTATGTGCACTGGGAATCTTTGGTATCTCCTTCAAAGAGAACACACAACAGAGGATTCTACAGGAACAGAGCCATAGGAATTTGTCACTATGGCACAGGAGAGGGTTTCAGAGGTTGTTATTTTGTCTGGAGGCCATTCAGTAATAGAGCCATCTGAAACTTCCTCCCACTGACTCCATTTCCATTATTTGTTCCCTGTCAACATATACCAAGAATTTAGAATGCTCTAAACCTTTGCTGGCTGATGCTCACAAAGGTCTCTAGGATTAGTAACTGCACTCTGTGAAACTGCTGAATTTTCATTCTATAAAACTTCACTTTGAGACAAAAATAATTTCCATTTTCCAAATCAATTGTGATTAACATCAAAACTGTTTATTCAGTGAGAAGAATCATATATATTCATAAGTATGCCAGAAACATGTTTCTAATATTTTTATATTATAGTTTATGGGAAAGTGGTCATGCAAGGTACCAGGCTCTTCTGAGAGGACTGACTGAAACAGAGACACAAGGTTGAATCATGGTGGTTTCTTCACTGCCAGGGCACTGCCACAGGGGCACTTGGCCAGCAGCAGCTAAAGGGAACAGTCTGCCCCTTAGAAAGAAGGGAAATGGGTCCCTCAGCCTTCCAGAAAAAGGGAAAAGTATATCAGAGATAACGTTGTGGGGCTGATAAGTATTTAGGATACAAATATTTAAAAGGCAAATTATTGAACAGAACATATTTCAACAAGAAATGCTAAACTAATAAGTCATTATGACACCTGCAATAGAAAATATTCTAAAACAAGAACAACACTTTGTATTTCATATGGAAACTCTCCTCTTGCCTTGTGGTAAAATTGATGTCTAAACATTTATGCAGAAATATTAATACCTGTGCTAAAGGTTGAAAGAGTTCCACAAGCAGCGCAAACCAATGCTACAGTGAAGTCACCTTCAGACAGGATGCCAACATTTTTCTCAAATTACTCAGGTTAGTTTTAGTTCTTAACAGAAGCACCATGTATAAATTACGAGTATGAAGTTTCCTAATCCAACCAGCTTGCGAGAGCTACATACTGAAATACAATCATTATAGAAATGAAATCAATAAAACAAGATGCAGCAAGTCTTTCTGTTCAAGTCTGGCTTGTATAAGCCGTTTTGTATAAAGGCTTACCTGCTTACCTTCCTCTTGCACAGAGCAATGTGCTGGGATCACATCTCTCCTGATCCCTAATATACAACATCTGGCATCAGGTAAGAGAAATCCAGCTGGAGGCACCACAGGTGACTAATCACAGAGAGGTGTATCAGCAACCTTCAAATTATCAGGATTAAAACTTCCACACAGTCACCAACTGTGTCAATTTTGGAAGAGGCTTGAGAGATTTTGCCCTGCAAAAATCTTGTTTTGCGGGATGAGCACTAATCAAGACAAAAATTTGGTAATTTATGTTGAAGTTTGTAAATAGACTGAAGCTCACACAGGTAAAGCTGGGGCTGCACCGCCCCCTCTGATGGTGTATTTACAGTAGGCTGTTTGTTGTCTTCAACATTCAAATCCAAATTAGTATAATTCCTATTCCAAAATGTTTTCAAACATTTCTTGTACTCCATGCCTTCTAACTGGGGTGCTACCCAAAGATCGAACAAATGTTGATTTTTACACGTGGACAGTAAATTACTCCAACTGACTAAAAGAAGAGCCATAATGTGAAGCTAAGGAAAAGGGAGAAAGGTTGTAGTGAAAAACACTCATCTTCTAGGTCCAAAGAGGAGAATTAATTAATGAATATGGACAAAAAGAACATCTCTAAGAATTGGAGCAATATAGGAGAGCAAAGCCTTTTAAAATATTAAATGCATTACAGCAATTTCTGCACTGTCATATCAGTTGAAGAAATGAAAAGAGAGAAATGCCTTGCTATAATTTATTAAAATAATTATAAATGTTAAGGTTGGACACCGTGGGGAGCCTTAGCTTCATAAGTGGCATGTGTGATTGCTAGGGTTCAAGCCTTTCTGGCAAGTAAATAACTTGCCTGTTTCTATTATCATAAGCTGGAAAATGTTTCCTGTGGTGTTAAGAACTGTGAAAATGGCTTTTTAGATCAGACAGTATACTTCCCTCTCAATATGATTTATTTTTTTTTCCACAGAATGCAGAAGGCAAAAACTATTGCATATTAAATATTTCTGAATTCTGTCTCATCAGTTTATAAACCGATGGTTGACAAGCTTTCATCTGGTGCTGCTCAACACTGAAGAAGTTCACGGCATTTGTGCATGAAAAAGATAAAATTACAGAACTCTATTACAAAGGAACTAAAGTAAAAAGGTGACAAAAATATTTCAAGACAAATTGCTCCAGTCAAAACTTATTGAAATAACAATCTATTAGTCAGCTAACAGCCAGTAATAGGAAAAACCCACTTATCTCTTACAAGGTGAACTTTTTGATGACATGTTCTTTTTGGTTTCATGTGTTCTTTATTTTCTAACTTTAAAGGAATTATTTTTCCTTTCTAAGGTTTATAAAAATGAAATACTGCCATGGAACTCAAAGCATAGTCCAGAAAGATGCAGGAAAATAAAGTGCTTTATACAGTTACCAAAATACACTCCACTAATTCTGCAATATATTCCAGAAACTATCCAGTTCACTCTCCTTTGGTAACCAATCAATCATCCATCATTCCTGCAATGAAGTGCTCCCACACAACAACACACAATCTCATTCAAAGCTCCAAGATCATATCTTTAACAAACTCTCAAATAAAGACTCAAAAATACAATTTAGGAAAATAAATGCTAATATATTGTTTCTTATTTTGGGTTGAAAGTGCCTCAGAATCAAAACGGAGCCTGCAGAACGTGACATGAGCTAGAAATAACAAGCAAGGACAAGATGCAGAGTGGAGCGAATATGAGGGGGACATAAGGAAATACAGAGGCACAGGCCAGTTACAGAGACATTTGGAAGGAATTAATGAACTTAATAGAGTGTCCTTGTGGCACAGTCACATCAAAAGCAGATGTCATAGTGGACAACATGAGACTGTTGATGACTTTGGGAAAGTCTATCCCACAGGCGTCCAAACGCCTCTAACTCCCCATTAATTAACCCCGGGTAACTGGGGCAAATGCAAGACTGAGCTAGTTGTGCCTGAGCTCATGATACAGTTTCTCATACGTGATGCTGTGGCCCAGTCACAGCATTCTCAGACCTCAATTAGTACCTACACATAGCGTAACAAAATTAAGACTAAAAGGTTGGATGGCTCTATAAACATATTCTGTTGCATGGCAGAGATCTAGACATTTTTCACTAAAATTTCAGCTATCGTGAAATGAGCCAGCCAAAAAAAAATTACGTATTTTCAGTAAGTTAGTACACATACATTCAAGTTCACTCTCTATAGAAAATCACAACGCATACAAAGTATACAAAATTATACAAAGCCTATGCATATTAGTTATATAAATTCTGAAAATAACTATTTAAATAATTTATCCTCTAGATAGTTATATTTTACTAGCAGTTTGGCTCAGTGTATACTGATGTAATACAGATTTTCAGCAACGAAACTGAGAAAAAACTTTGATCAGGTCTTTAATGTCATATACAAACTCCTTATTCTGCTACACATTTGGAGAACACCAGATTATTTGTGGCCAAACTTCATCCTTTGTAGTAGCCTCCTGAAAGCAAATGAATTACAGTAGGATAGTGCTACTCTTTGCTTCACAGCATCAAGATTCCAAGCGGCAACTTCTTGCTCTTCTAAAAACCAGATTAACATTCACACAACCAACCTCTATTCCTCATTTGCTTTTTATGAACTTTAAGACATGGGACCTTGCTAGGACTGCAATGTAAAGAGAATGGAATCACTCTGCTGATCACAAAACAATAAAAAAGATATATTCCTTTCTTCCTCTTGTATTGCAAGATGTGTGACACCCCATTAGTGAAACCTCCAAGGGAGTTAATAATATTAAATTAAGAACAGCATGGCAACTGCCAAAGGCAAAGTGCAGCTGTTGAAGGAACCTTTCATCCATTTTACAATTTATGTGTTAAATAAATTAACAACATTAATAGTATCAACACATTAAGGTGAAATCCAACTATCTCTAAAACTCCGTTATCATTCACTTCCAATGTTCTGCTTCAGCCTGTCCAGTCTGACCCTGTGTGTTCTTCAGCATAGGAACTGCTACTGAATGAGATGAAATAACTAAATACAGCACAGCTATGGTTGGGTTTCATGTAACTGATTGCTTGAGCATGCAAGAAGTGGAGAGAGCTTAGCAGCATTAGGTTCTGAGGCACAGAGATATATCAAACCACTACATAACAATATATTCACACTATAAGGGAAGAGTCTGGAGAAAACACACACTATACCAATAAGCGACAGCCTCTGTGTATTTATGAAAATAATAATGGCTAAAGATTGGAATTCGGTTGATTTCACACTGTGACAACAAAGACAATGAAACGTCATAGTTAATCTAAGATAGAGCTTGATGCATTTGAGCACTAAAGTTAAATGACAAGGTTATCACTTTGAAAAGCATCGTATTTATTTGTTTCAATCAACATCAATTACTTATCATGATTGACACGAAACCCTGCATATCATTGGTAATAATTTATGGTTAGCATTAATACTTTGGGGTATGAAATATTGCCAGGCACAACTACTATGTGCTACCAAACCAAAATAAATATAAAGGCAAGACATTTCTAAACACATAATTTATCTGTAAGAAAAAAGGCTGTCAAGGAAGCCAAAACAAAAAAGGACCTCCAGGAAATCTGTTAAAGCTTCAAGTTTTCATGTAATTTTTCAATAAGATTAATTATCTAAAGAAAAAAATAGACATCCACTGCAGAATATAAATTAATTCAGAATCAATTAAACTCCCTTCATCTAACCCAAAATAACATGATAAAAAACACAGTTAAGAATAAATGCAGAAACTTCTTTTTCTTCTCCTATATTTGGATAGGCAGCTCAATCATTTCTGAATATATAATAACTTCAGATGAGCGAATTATTCGAGAAAGAATGTTCTGCATTGCTACTTCTGAAAGCTGTACATATCACTGTCATTTGAAATTCTATTAGTTACACTATCACGTAAAATACGTTTCTTGAGTCTTGTATGAGATGACTTATGACAAAAATTTATATGACTTTTTTATCTGGCTTATTCACCTTTAGTATTAAAAAGCAGGAGTTACTTCACTGAAATCATTGTTACATGACGACAAAACTGGTAAATCTCAAGCCTCAAGCATAATGTGAATTTTTCTTTACTGATACACGTGTACATGCACATCCTTCTCAAGCATAGGCTCACACTCATAATCAGTATGATTAAAATTTTGACTTAATGAGTGTATTGGGATTTATAGAAACTTATCTTTTTCTGAACTGCCGGCAGCTTCACAATGTACGTAAGTATTTTGATCTGGACAAGCCTAAGGCGAAAGGAAAATTATAAATTCTGACAACACAACCAGAACTTTTATCTCCACAGAAATATGACACTGGTGAGGGTGTTTGCATTTGGTCTATGTAGCTGGGAACACTAAATCTGTTATAGAAAAAGATGTACTTAAGTACTTCAGTGCTGGCTGATACTTTAGACAGCCTGATCTCTTTTCAGGGTCCTTCCACTATTACCCAAATCCCATACAAGAAGCATCCTGTATAGGAAACTTGGGTTGAGTATCTCTACAGGTACTGAAAACTGTTAATTGAAATCAAAATATGTTTGAAAACACTCATCCTTGAAAGCAAAGCTCCGTCAAGTCTCCAAAGAATGTTTTTAGATGGTTTAATTGTTCTTTGAGACTGTGGAAGAAGGAATCAAGACTTGGTTTATTTTTCAGTTTTTCCAAGTTCTGTTGTTCCTCACATATTGTATTTACTCGAACAGCTTGCTAAGGAGAAAACTGGCAATTGCACAAACCCCACCACTTTGTTTTGAAGAGACACATTTCTAAATGTTGTGATATTTACAAAATTGTGCACAAACTAAGTGAAATACTAAGTGCAAAAAAATGGGTAAAAAAAGTTAGAGAGAATATTTTCTAAAATAACATTCCATATAATTGAAATGCTCGGGTTCTGACACAAAATGGAACAGAACTGAAGGTGCTCTAAAATGACAAGGATAGAAAACAAAATCAAAGCATATGGTAAAGACTATAGTCTAAATATTTTTTTTGCTTCTCCAGACAATCTGACTCATTCAGGCAGCAGTTAGAAAGCAGACTCCAGATGCACTTCTGCTGCTTTCTTAAAAAGGACATGAAGAGATTAAAAGACCCTGTGGAGCTGGAGAAAGGAGAAGCAATGAGATAAATGGCCTGTGGATCTGAAGAAATGCAA
>WEKX01000891.1:100312-119399 GCA_013390025.1 Pitta sordida
TTCCATGAAGGTTGCTTGTCCCTGGTTCAATGAGAAGTAGCAATTACAGATTCCAATGATCAAGACGCTAGTTTGATACTTCACTGTCTTATTTCCCTATTTTGTGGGGGGAAAGTGACTCATAGAGTGGAGGTGATTTGGGGGGTTCTTTCCATTTTTTATTTTGTTTAATTAATATTTTTAAATTAATTTCACATGAGATCTCTATTAATGATGTACAAAGCAATGGCTAGGGGTGAAATTTCTTCAAAACATTTTACTTCCTCTACCTTCATGTAACATGTCTTTGGTTCCTCTCGTGTTAACACATCTGATAAATATAGTACAGTTTGGTTTCTGTTTGACACTGCTTTTGCTAAGGCAATCAAAAGGACACTGGCAACTGTGCCATTCATTATCTTCCCTTACTGCCTTTTCAAAGCAGAGAAAGGCAACTTGAACATGAAGAATTAATTCATCAGAATAGCAAAACTGTTTAGACTTAATTCATGTGTTGGTTGGTACAGAACAACAAAAAGTACAGGTCACAGACATTTTGCATAACTGATAATGCAGATGGCATCATTTGTGTTAATATGGCTCTCCTGAGAATTAATTGTGTTGGGATGTTAGACCTTTCTGCCTAGTCTTTCAATATTTCATAATTTTGTTGATTGTATTTATAGATTCCCCATCTGTCAACTCACTGGTTTCCCTATTTTCATCCAGAGACATCAGTTCCAAGTATTTCATTAAAGCTCTGTTCTGATAATCTGTGCAAACAAGATTTACAAGGTAGTGCATCATGCTTACGAATGGACTGCATCTGACAGTGGCTGCTGGGCACATCCACACTGCGCTGCTACTGGGTTCAAGTTGTTCCAGAACAGCTTTTACTGTGAGATAAAAACTCAGGGTGCTATTTTAGCTACAAAGTTACATCAGTGATTACACTCTAAAAATACTTTTCTAATAATCCATGCGTAAAAGCTGAACTGTGTTCAAAGTCTTGCACATCAGTCATCAGCTAAGCAAGTACCAATAACAGCACATGTTTTCTCTGTGTAAATGTTTCCATGACCCAGCTTCACTGTATCAAGTTAAGGACTCGGCTGGATTTGTCCTTTCAACTCCACTGCTTTGGCTACAAGTCAATTTTCAAAACCTTCTTGTGGGGCCCTTGTACATTTTCTGAGCTTCTATTCTGATCACAAAATATTGTGAGAAGGCTGGTCATTTCAGGGAAATAAAATCTTCAATAAACAAACCAAATCTTTTGATGATTTATGACATGAAACACACTTTTTGCAGTGCTCTTCTTGTCAGCACACTTCATTTCAAATGTACTTATAATTGTATCTCCCAAGTTGAACATGATTATCAATGTAATCACAAAAGAATGTTTTTCTGTTTAACCGCCTTGGTTAATAAAACTGCTTTTTTAAAGTTCTGTCTTTGTGTAGAAACTGTGGGTGAAATTCATTAAAAAAAAAATTGAGAAATTGGACATAAACATTCTGCAAAACCCATAATAATTAAAAAGTTGAATATAGTTCAAGCAAGAACTAAAGGTTGTGGTGAGGTTTGCTACAGAGAAGATTAACAAACTCTCAACAGCCACTCTGTTATGATTCAATACACACAAGTTAATGAAACCCAACATAAATGTTTCAAATTATATTTTGTAGGAAATAATCTAGACCCAGATTTCTTTTTGGACCACCTGACAAAGAAAAGAAGGGAAAGATTCTTTACAGAAGAAATCCTCTGTTAGGGGTTAGGGGGTAGGTTATAACATCAACAGATTATTCTATGCTGCAGAAGCCTTTCAGGGACAGTGGTAATACCAGGGTTCTTGAGTGGCCATATTTGACATAATTTGCAATATTTTTCCTGCATAAAACACATGTAGGGAATAGAATTCTAAACTTTAAGATGGATGCATTTAGGTGTCAGATGAAGTCAATGAGATATCAATAATTCAATGAGATGCACACTTCTAGCATGACCCTTCAAGATCATCTCTGGTGTTGCATCTTTAGGCATTCAAATACCTCTGCAAATCTGACATGTAAACCCTCAGAAATTGTTACCATTACCCTTTCCACAGGCACTACAGCCATCCTAATCAAAACAAGGAAATTCAAGTGATTTTTTATCAAATGCCTCATCTAAAGCGATAATATTCCTCTCACATACTCAAGTGGAGCAAATTCCATAATATAACCACTTATTTGACATTTAATTAATCTTTGTAATTTGGTGTGCAGAATTAAATGATTAAACCGAAAATGATTATGTACATAATGAGCAAAAACAGATCAATTATTTTTTTAATTTCAGTAGTGGGGGGTTATAAAAATGTTTAAGCACCTTTAATATGAGGAACTACCTAGTAAAAGTCCCATTTATGTCCTTTTAAGAATAATAATGACTTTAATCAAATTAAGCTTCTTAGATTTTCAAGTAAGCAATGTCTATTTTACCATAATCTACTGGACAAATTCTGAGTTGCTGTAATGTGCTCTAACATTTGGACACTATTGAACTATGTCCTTTTTTTAACATCTGTATCATCTTTTAATTTTTGTGTGTGTGTGTGTGGTGGTGGGTTTTTTTAAATGTGGTTTGTGTGTCACAAGAGACACAAAATGGGCCACATTTTCAGGAGGGAGAACTGCCATTTCTATTTGATCTGTATCTGACTATCCAGTTCCCTGAAAGCTTCTCTTCCCTTACTTATCATCAATTTAGCACAGTCATTACAGAATCTCTGTTACCAATAATGGTACAGTAGTTTGAATCACTCTTACTTAATATCCTTTTATTAAATTTTACTTCTAAGATCTATACGTTCAATAGGGGAGTTGAGATTAAAAAATACATAGAAACAAGTATGTTGATCCAAGTTTTTTTCAGAAGTAAGAACCCTGTGTTAGACTAATGCAAGCAGCAAACTTAGTAAATGAGGGGGAGGGATTCATAGTAAATCCACCCTCCTGCAGGGTGCAGATGAATCCTCCATCTGGTTCTGTGCCCCAGACTGAATGGTGTAACTGGTTCAACATCCTCTCAGTGTCTGAATCTTCTCTGATTTAACTCAGAAACAAAATTTCACAGTACTCAGAGGTGCAGATCCCTTCCCACAAACACAAAGAGCCATTTCAGATATAATTTTCACATGCAGAACTCAGGTTCCTACTAAATGTTTCATGGGATTCTCTGGATCGACCTTAACTAAGCACCATTCCCATTCCAGCTAACATTAAATGAGCACAGACACGTATAGATTATATGAGAATGATTTGGGAATGATATTAAATATGACCCTAAGAATTAGGACTTGTTAAAAAGCTGATTGTTCCCTCCTCTCTCTCTCAATATGAAGAATGAGAATATGAAGAATCAGAATGAGCAGGGCACCCTACAAGCACAGCACTACCAGTGTAATACACGACACATACAGACCCTTGTAGCCTACTGCTGGTTCATGCAGGGGTGATGATTAACATGATTAACTTCATTTTCCTTTAGGGGGTTACAGTCTATTAAAAGTTATTAGATAGATCTTTTTTTGTCTTTCTTTTTGTCATATTAGGTAAGTGGCACCTGACAGCTAAGACATACATAACTAAATGCTACTGACTTCTTTCTGTTTGCAGACACTTTATCAGTACTCCAGGAAAGGTGAAGTTAGTCAGGCAGCTAATGATCTGCTTTGGTCTAAGGAATTTTAACTCTCTCATCATCCATTCCCATTATTAACTAATGGAGCTTCCTAGAGAAGACTGCTTTCTTTACATATGTGTTTTTCTGGTAGAGTTGATTTAACTGGACTCAAACTCAGGAGTCTATTACTACTTTTATCCAGAATTTGCATTTTCCATTATTCCCAGGCAGACCCTTTTAAAGTTCCATTTGCATTTCTGGCACAGCTCCCAGCACGTGAATCTCTACTAGACCACCATGAGCTGCAACACGTAACACTAAAATTCCCTGTCCTTCCACTGCGGCCACTGCATCTAATTTGACCACAGAATTTCTTCAGCAATTACCCATCTGGTGGCTGTAACTCTGAAATACAAAGATGAGATAAAGACAGTGTAATGCTTTGTACAGCATGACCATATTTAGCAAGGTTATTAATTTTCTTCCATACTAGTAATAACACATTTAATTCTTTAACTTCATCTCAAAAGTCTTTACCACACAGCAAAGTGTTGCATTATATTCCATAAATATATTGTAGGACATACAGTGGGTTTATTTCCTAGTAAGAGCTTGCCATTGTATCTATTGAACTAAAAGTTACACATTCAAGTAACTTCTTTACTTCAAATAGCTTTTGATGCTAATATTGTTTCTGAGGCTGCTGGCAATCCAGATTGATATTATCTCCAACTTTAAATAAATTTACTCCCTGTTCTATTATCAAAAGTTTCAAAGTACTGAAAATCTCTGTGAGACATAAATCCATCTTTTTTGACAGCAAACCATTTATTTGCCAGCATTCAGTCCAAGCACAGAACTGCAACCTGCTTTTAATTATGGTGGTCCCATTTAGACCAGTTGCCTCAGCTTCCTGGTGACAACACCATGGCTACTCGCTGCTTATCTACTCCCTGGGCTTTTCCGACAATTGCATAGAAATTAAACTGATCTGTGATGATTTGAACTTTACAGATGAATTTTGGCAGCTGCCTAGTCTTTGTTAAGTTCTAGGTAATTTCAAGGAGTTTAACTCCTCCCTATAAAAAAAATCAGTCTTCATTCTCTACCAATGCTTCAGACTTCCTTCTTGCTCTCCTTTGAGGGAAGACCACTCTTTACATATCTTGTCTATCTTCCATATGTCTTCACAGATTACAAACCTTCACAATTACTTTACCTCAGGCACTTCCCTAGAGCAATTTTTTATCAGGTCCAGGAGGGCAATTCTAATCTTTTCTTTCACTATCTCAAGCTAAGCATTTGTCAGGTTATCCAGGTCACAGCTAACTTTGCTTTTGAACACTGGAGTAAAATAGACAACAGTTTAGCCTTCCCTACTATAATAATTTTCTCTCCTCAACAGACAGATCAACCTTTCCCTCATGTTTCCTTCCTGCCGAAGCACTTTCTAATCACTCTTAACCTTCACTCAGTCACCCCAGGAGGACATCCCAAATGCTTGGTCCTGTACATCTCAGCCATGCCACAACTACAGACTGACACAAAACCCAAGTGAACAACAGGTCCCTTGTTGTTTTTATTCCCCATCCTCTCTCGTACTTTCAACGTGCACTGTGGGAGACACAGCCATGGTGTCAGGTAAGGACGTGTGTTGCTCTCCTAAGCATCGTCCCCCCTGCCCAGAGGACCAGCATCTGCAGTGCAATTCATTCACAGCTTTCACACCTCTGGCTATGGTATTTGACTGATTTTCCCTACTTGTTCCCATTATTCTCTTCCTGCACAATGTTGGACATTAGGCATTTGTTTCTTTTTGGGGGTGGCGGGGTTGTGTCATAAATTTTCTCCAGACTTTCAGCCATGTTCATGCAAGAACAAACAAAGATATGATATATGAAACAACAGGAAACAGGCTGATTTCTAGCTACTGTTCCAATAAACTGGGGGGGGAAAAAAAAGAAGGAAAAATACCAAAAAAAAGAACAAGGGGTAAAATTCAGCTAATATATATATATAGTATTGACCAGATAGGCAGTCAATTTTTTTATTAATTTCAACTGGAATCCTGTGTGAATACAGGATGCCTTTATCAGAATCATTTCAGAGCCGGCTAGAAAGAGAACTGATGTTTATAAAGTGGATCATAGGTAAAATTCTGCAGCCCTGGGGGAAAAAGAATCACTGGAAGAATCTCAGTTTTTGCCTACTCCTAGTGGTGTCTTTATAACATTAAAATTCCTCACACACTAAAGAAAAAAAAAATCAGTTTTTAAACAGGTGTTAAATTGCTCTGCTACCACACATAAAATACAGGTGATAGCCCCAATAGCTGAACTCATGACTCTACTGAACATCGTCAGACCACTACTCCCTGCACCTACACATGCCATGCTCCTAAGACACTTCCAAGATCCAAGAATATGCAAACCGGGGCATCTTACTATGCAAATTGACTCTTAAGCTTGGCAACTTGCAATACTAAATGAGAAGACTTAATATTAATAAATAACTTAATCATCTCTCTGTCCTTATCAGAGAATAAATTAGTTTGTTCTTAAAGAATAAAAATTGGTTTTGGCATGACTAACACAGTATTGTATCTCACAGTTAAGCAAACACACACAACCTCAGTATGCCAATGCTTTGTGCAGCTCTGACCCTTGTGGCTCTGCTTTTGAGGTTTTTTTCTACTGATTTTAAAGCATGGCAACTAACAGCAGAAAAAACCTTCGGAGACCTTTTTAGATGGAGATATTCTGTCTTGTATAAAGTGTAATGAAGTCAGATTTAAATACATATAACCTTGGGGTTATACAGTCTGAGTTCTCCTAAATGTGCTGTGGTCTGATAATACCTGACATTTAGAAAAGCATATCCCACAGTTATACAACGAAGTTGATAACTTTCCAGAATTAAATCCACTCAAAGTGTGAATTCTGTACAAAGACCTGAAAGGGAAGTGAAGAAAATAATCAAATAACAGAGTAACATTTCTGGGTTTGCCCATATTTGATTTCTTTTTCATTTACACTCAGACTAGAAATGATCTGCATATGATTTCAAATTACAAGAGCTTTCAAACTTGAAAAGTGGTGTAAAGCAAAGCAGGTATGTTAATAATTATTCTTCATTATGAGGAACAACTTCATTTCAAGCATACATAAATATTTTAGAAAGGTATAGAAGTTGCTTTATATAACATCTGTCTGTAACTACAGTTTGCTGATACCTTTGGAAACATTCCTTTACATGCTTAGGACTGGCAGAACTTGAACATTATTATTTTCATTAACCTTTTTTTCAGTACAGGGCCTTCCAGCAAAACACACTGAATTTTCCTGTGCCAGTGGATACAGCCACAGTGTGTAGGGTTTTTTTAAATCTAAAACAGCAGTAAGCAGCTAATTGCAGATTTGCCATCTTTCATTGTAAGGAAAGGAATAAAGGAAAGGATTGCCAAATCATTTAGACTAAAAAACCCCTCCATGATGATCAAGCCCAACCATTAACCCAGCAGTGCCAAGGCCACCACTCTGGCACTGTGGCTGGAGGACACGAGAGGAGGACAATTCTCCCTCTGCTCTGCCTGTGCCATCCCTGCAGGAAGGGACATGACCCAAATTCCAGGGACTGAGGCTGACAGCAAGAAAAGATCTCTGCCAAAGGCATCCTAGGCATGGTGATTCCCTGCTTGAAATAATAGGAAGGCTACTTAAAGACAAAAGTCAGCATCTCTGGAAATATCTCAACAGCTCGTGTGTGACCTTTCACAGGAGAAAAGTCAAACTAGTCTATTCAGAGCACTAAGTGTAGGACAGACCTCAGGCTCAAACAGTGCCTGCCAAGCTGCACGCTCTGCTACATCTCATTATGAAAGAGTATTTTTCCAAAACCACTAAAAATAGTTTTCACAGAAATACTGACAAATTCATAATTATAGAGGCAATCGTAGTTGATTCTATAATAAACTATATTTCTTCCTCATGAACATATTAATTTACTTTTTTGAAATGTTCATTGCTAAGCCTAAGATTGGGTTTTTGAATTGTGTTCCCAGGCAATTTATGCATGAGTAAAAATAAATGTACAGTAGAACACTAATTTAAAATGATCCATTTGCCATAATATACATTCAAACCCCTATTGAAAAGTCCAGAAGCTTCTTCTCTTTCACACACAGCACCATCAGGCTATTCTTATGCACTGGGAGTTCTGGCATACATTTCAGTTGAATTCTGAGGATTCTATTTCAGTTTTTACAGTAGTAAGGAATGAGTTAGATACGTGGATTGGATATAATGCAGATATGTTAGCAAGAACGAGCCTCAAGATTCAGATTCAAAAACATCATCATGAAGGCAGTTTCATTTATCAAAACATCAAGCAGTGTTAATGCTCAACTTAACTAAAAACCTAGATTTCTAGGAAAATTAATATCAATTTACAAGCACTGGCCTATGAAGCTGAATAATATTCTGAAAATCAAAACCAGTTTTCTTCTATTTCTTCTATTCCTCTTATATTCACAATATTCACAGTATAGATAAGGCTAGAAAGAACCTCAAAGATCATCTAGTCCAACCTATAGTCCAACTAAACCTAGCACTTACATCCAGATCATAGATATCTTCTAGTGTTAGAAATTGAACCTCACCCATTTTTTGTACCTCACAGTACATTTTTGAGTTTCAAAAAAATAAAGATCATATAGAACTGCGTTAAGATATGATCCCATCACGTAACATCTTCATCTGAATGAGATGTTAGTCCCAAGTCGTAAGCTAGATAATAATTTCTATGAAAAATTCACTAAAGCACTAAAAAGTGAGTTTGGATACTCAGAGGGATTTTATCTTAGTTATTGAAACACCATCCCCTAACAATGTTGCAAGATACATCATATTTTGGAGATGCATCTCTCATAAATCATGAAAAGCATGCCCCCAATACCTTCCAATTAGAGTTGCTTTTTTACAAGGAGGGGTTTTTAAGCTTCTGGCTCAGTGAAGTAACTACTCAGCATAATTTTTCAAATAGCACTCATCTGAGTTTTCAGGAGATGCACATTATTTTACGTAAGATGTTGAATTGGGCCCACTGATTCTGAAATTGCAGGGTCACTTATTCTTCAGGTAGTTTGAGGAAAGGACAATACTCAGCCTTTCCACCATTTCAATTTGTTTTTACATAAAGCTGTTGTATTTAAGCTCCTTTAAGCAACAGTGCCACATCCACCAAACTGGAGGTTGTATATATACAACCAACTGAGAGAGTTGGTAGCAAAAAAGCCTTGTGACTTATACCTTGTCTGCCTTGGACTACACTCTTAGTGCCACTTACAGCTGAAATCAAAGCAGCAAGGTCACAGCCCACACTCAGCCTTGAGAAACACAGTGAAAGAAAGCACGTCTTGGTGTTGTACCACATTTAATTCACTGACAGATGTATTTCAACATCCTTTATTTGCCTTGTCTAAAATCAAACATGATGTTCCTCCTTCTTTACTATTAATCAAACAGAAATATTCAAGTAAGTTTCCCCTTATAATTAAACTTTCACTTCATGTAATATGCCATTTATGCCAAATCTGCAGTTGCAATCATTACCAGAGAAAAGAAATGTCAACTTCAAAGTTACTATCTCGTACAAGTTAGAAATTCAGCCTCATTTGATGATGGTTATAGGTTGTAGTCTCCTAAAATAATTTAAATTCAATCAAGCACATATTCTTTTCCCATAACAGGTGATGATGAAACAGATTATTTAAAACATTTAAACCAGAAGACATTAAAAATACATAAACATCTAGAAACACTGAAAAAAGACAGGTAGAAATGCCTAAGTATATAAAGCTCATAAAGAATAATGAGAACAGAACTTGTACAAAATTACTACTTAAATTCACACAGAGTTTTATCTTTAATTCACTTCAGCTATCTCTGGAAGTCAATTCATCCATGTACATTCTAACTTCCATTCAAGAATAACAAGGTAAATGGTTTTAATATACCAAATTATACCTATAACCAATGTGTAATTAGCACTGTAGCAGAACATAATTTGTTTTATTATGTCCTCAATGCCTCCAAAATTCTTCACCCAAAGGTCCTTGCTCTTGGAACTTACATGTACTTTTTAAAGTATTTTGCATCTTAATAGAACGTTATAAATTAATTTAACTTTCTAATTAATTTGTAGTTGCATTTATTGTTAATAACAAGAACTATTCAAATTAACCAACCAGATCACAATCTTTACTGCAGGACATAACTTCTAACTCACATCAATGCCAACACTGGAGGCTTAACATACACAGGAACGCTCAGAAAATGCTACAGTAGCACCAAGGGTGATGAACTTCTACTGCTAACTCAATGAACTATAAAATATATGTATAAAAACCCATGGGCATTTAGGAAACTGCAAACAGCCAGTTACAACCTCCCATAATCTTGAAAACAAAAAAATGCCCATCCATTTCCTGGCTGGTGTTAGGTCAA
The DNA here is from genome assembly GCA_013390025.1 of Pitta sordida. Taxonomy (NCBI): domain Eukaryota; kingdom Metazoa; phylum Chordata; class Aves; order Passeriformes; family Pittidae; genus Pitta; species Pitta sordida. The sequence goes on from WEKX01000891.1 coordinate 110,464, forward strand.
ATACATGACTTGTGTTTCAAGCAGGGAGACTTTTTTACATTCTTGGCTGCAAAAGGCAAGGCAGGTCTGCAGGTTTCTGTCTGATTAATCTAACCCAGGTAAAGTTTCAGTTAACTAAGCAAGTAATGAAAACAATTAACACTTTCTGCCCACTGTATGATAACACAATATTCTCTAGTTTGTCAGCACTGCAATTATATTAGAGATATAATATTGAATAAACTCCACCTCTCTTGACTTAGGTTGAATCAATTCTGCATCACTAACATCTGCCTTCAGCACAGTAAGAAACACACAAGTACAATTCAGATATGTTGACCAAAATGGCAAGTGAACAAAATACAGGTAAGATGCTAAAGAAAGAGAAAAAATAGAAATTAAACAAACAATCAAAAAAACCCACAGGAAAATTGATTTGGAAGCAGATGGTGAGAAAGCTGAGATAAGTCAATACAAAAAAGGCATAAAAGGGTGAATTGCCAAGTGCAGTGAATGTAAAACCAGTAACTACTAATGGCCTCTCATCACGTCTGATCACAGTACACATGAACTCTGCAGTTAGCAATGGCAACTTGATAATGCCACACAGAAACTGAAAGTGTATCCTGAAAACAGCAGGAGAAGGTGAGAGGTTGGAGAGGATGACCACGAATATGAATCAGGCAAACTCTTGTGAATTAGGAAGGCCAAGTCAGTCAAATACAGAAAAGGCGTTGGTTTGGGATTCCCCAGATTTATCCATCATCCATTAATTTGGATCCCCTGGTAAAAATGAGTAAGCAAGTAGAGGAAAATTTGAGGAACATTTGCAAACTTGATAATTCTACTCCTAACTTTATTTCTTAGAAGCTGGATAAGAAATGTTGAATTTTTGAGGGGAGATGGGAGGAGGAACAACTTCATTATTTTAAGAAGCCAGTTTTAAAACCAGAAACACTGACCACTTTTATACACTTCTGAATTACAGCAGGGAAAATAAAATAGGCAAAATCATCCCAAAATGGTTCACTAAAATTATCATTGTTTTTAGCCCATTACATCAGAAAAAAAAAAGGAAGAAAGGAAGGAAAGAAACAACAGACCTCGACATCATAGAAACAAATCTCACTATCAGAGAAATATGTAAATAAAAATTGCCATGAAAAAAGAAGACTACCACATGACAAAATAAAACCTGTAAGTATTTTTCAGGTGTACTGTTTCGAGTTTTGATGGAGTCACACAGAATTACCGCGTCATTGCATGAACAAGATAACCAACCTCCCCCACGAAATGTACAGGATGGTCAGGTAGCCAGATTAATTTTCAGCTTTAATTCTATAAAGACCTTCAAGCATTTGAAATCTGCTTGAACTTTCAAACCAAATAAAACCTGAAAGTGTTCTACAGCTCCTTAAGAGTTTAACATGATGTTAAAACAAACAAACAAAAATGGAAGAAAACCCAAGTAAGCAAGCAGTTGCTCATGAACTTTCACCACTTCGGTCATTTACGTTCAGTCCACTCTCTTCAAAGACACTCCATATGCAAGAGCTGAGCAATGTGTTTCATGCTATAAGGCACCCACTACATATAAACAGCCTGGAAGTGTCCATGGGCTCGTTCATAAGATAAATGGAGAAAGCTTTGCTGCACTGCTGTATTGAGGGAAAGATGACTATAACTAAGAATAGTAATGAAGGAAATAAAAGCTTTGCAAACTTGAAATCTTTAACAAGTACAAGATGCACTTTCATATAAACAGTCAAAACACATTGCAGTGCATCTTTTTACAAAGACTTCTTTCTTCTTTTATACTCTATTTATTTATGTATGTATGTGCATTCAAAGCCTGCAACTTCCCAGTTAATAGCTTCTCTGATAATGCCTCCTGTCTGACATTTGAAATTCTGCCAGTTGTTAAGTACCACACACAATGTAACTGTGAAACAAAAACAAAACAAGAAGATCTGAGAATACCATAGAGAAAAATGTTATTATTAGCATACAAATTTAAAAATTCCATTTGGGTAAAAACACAAAGGTCTCTTCAATGCCCTGCCTAATGTCATCAAATCCTTGAATCACCCTTGCTTTGCTGCTGAAGGAAGCTTTTTGTCAATCTTATCAAAGCCAGAATCAAAAACCTTAAAAATCAGCCACTATAAAGGCTCTTCCTGACCTGAGCAACAACCAACCAACAACCATTTCCCTCATAGCCAAAGCTTTAAAGTAAAATTATTGCCTTACTGAAATATATGGTATTTTCCTTGAATAGTATAAAGCTTTCAGTAGGTACAGGCCCAAGACTAGCTAAGCCTAGCTAAAACAAAGCTCTCTCCTCTTCCAAATTCTTTGATTTGCAGACAATACTGACAGCAGTGGAGATTATAAGGCTACAAATTGGCCAATTCTCTTTATTTATAAATCATACCAAGCCTCCTTTGCCAATCAAACTATATTTATTTATTTTTTAGAGCTCAACATTAAATGTACTATTCCAAATTCAACTTTCAGAATAGTTAAATTAAATGAGGGTGAAGGAAAACAGAGATAATTTATTTTTGGGCAACACAACTTTATTTGCTTCTCATACATAACTGTATTTAACTTTTCTTTTTTCCAACCTACACATCAATTACATCTCCTTAAGAGCAACCTCTCTTTATCCCAAGCTGTCTTCCTCTTACAGTTACAGCTTAGAGCAATCCTTATAAGATGCCTAAAAAGTTCAAGATACCTGAACATGAATGCCCATACAACCCTCCCACGAAACATACAATATTTCTGTCAAAATTGGCAGGTCTGTTCTTTTTCAAGGTTTGTGCCCACCTCAATCAGTGTTCATCTCCATTGGGGTACAAGATACAAGCAACATCTTCTCTCTGCAGAGCTCTGGAATTCTGGAGCAGGGACTACAATCTTCAGGAGAAGAGAGAGGCAGGTGTCCAGGCAAGTAAGTCTAAGTAAGATATATGAACTCCTCTTTTTGCAGTCAATACACTTTCCTCTGATCTTTCCTCTGTGTGAGGCAAAGCATTCACCTCTCAAAGAACTCAGAATCAAGTGGTGAAATTATGAGCACAGTCATAGATACAGAAGTGCCAAAAATGGTGCTGCAACCAAGTAAGTGCTGACACGACTGCTATTAATTCAAAGGGAGCAAAATTACTCAAGTGTTTTCCAGGTAGTCATTAAATTAAAGAGAATTCTGGACATGACCCGTTAAGGGCAGAATCCATATAAGACATTCATGCTGCATCTTTCTATCTCTTCCTTCTTAAAATACCATCATACTCACATCTCGAAATGGCCAATATGCAGGAGAACCAAAGAATTACACGTAAATGCATGAACTTGATAAAGGCAAATAGTTATCTGCCACTGTTACAAGTCCAACAGAAGTTCTTATAAACAGTCGGAGTGTGTTTTTCTCCCATTGTCTTGTCCCAGGTTATAAAAACATGTTGTTCACAGATGAACATTTAAGAAAGTACTCAAAATAGAGTTGTCATATCTTATCTGAAAAAGGAGGTCCTTTCTATGGACAGCATTTGTCAGGTATATCCCTGCAAACTGCTGGAAAGCGGGGGGGAAAAAATTCATACTATGTACTAGTATTCAAAGGTTCTGAGAACATATCAGGCAATGCATTAGTTTTCATGCTTTCCCACTGTGGGGAAGGAGAGATGCCAGCGATGGATATGTGTTAACAGCACATGTGGATCTGATAAGGGTTGCTTCACTTCTGAAAATGAACATAAGAAATGCACCAACCTGAACACCCCAACCCAGCTTGTAAACAGCTGAGCCAGGCAAGAGGAGCTCTCCAAAGAAACAACATTTTCATTCCTGACCCATAAATTCACAAAACTGCACTTTTTCTGTAGCTGAGTACTGTGACAGGCTAAAGCACCTTTTTCACTCGGACCATAAGGAAAAGTGAATTATCACACAGAGCTTAAAGGGATCTTAGGCATAGAGGGGAGATGGGCTCTGCCCTTAGAAAGTGCCACACAACACGGGCAGGAATGCCTAGCACGTGGCAAAGCAGCGTGGGTGGAGGAAGATGTTCTGTCTGCTCCGTGCTTGCAGATGAGCACACAGATACCCAGCACTGCAGAGATCACCTCTGACAGCACTGATGCTACTGCCAGACTACAAAGCCTATATGCCAGAAGACTATTAGCTATTTTAAAACAGCTGTGCGTGGGTTGGAGATACTAGTCACAACAGAAAAAAAAAAAAATTACAATTTTTTTAGAGTTTACTTAACATTTGACAAACAAAACAACTGTCATAGCAACGTGCATGTTCTGTTGAAGAAATATCTGTCTAAGTATCACAGACATGAAGGTGAAACTAGCCTATAATGGTTTAAAAATAAATCAGCACTTTTGATTGTCCACTGTTTTTCTTCTGATTTTAGTGTTTATCAAATACCTTTTAGGACTACTTTATTATGAACTTCTTCCTCTGAAGTACACATTTGTTTGGAGTTAGGGGGGGAAGAGAAGCTCGAGATCACTCTTTGCAGTGCCTGTAAGAACTGACAGCATCCCACTGACACATGGAGTGGGGCCCTCCCTCCCCAGTTAGTTGACTATTCAAAGGAAACATGAAAGCCAGCAAATGTCCATTTAGAATATGCCTTCAACACACATCTTCATTCAGCACAACATAACAAGGCTGAAGAGCTGCACCATTTCCTCATTTCAGTTGTGTACTCTGACAGCTGACTGTGCTCAGGGGTCCCTGCTCCCTCTGTAAGGCCTCTCCACACTCTGCTTATGTGATTCTGTAAGGAAAATGAAAACTGAAAACTGTAGGTCTGAAGCTGCAAAACTGTCCCAGCTCTAATGGTCCTTCCCTCCCCTTCTGTGCAGCTTAATTCTGCCAATTTTCATCACTGCTAATTCTCCTCTGGTTGTCATTACAGCTCATTTAGTGGCAAGCACAAGAGGACTACAGGATTATTTCAAAATACATCAGTTGGATTGATATAAAAGGGCATAGAATATAAGCACCACCCCCTCACTCTTTAAAACAGAAAACCATTTGTGATGCTTGAAAATTCTTACTATATTGCAAACGGGAAAAATATGCAATGAAAAATATTTTTAAAACGCAATCAAATAAATGTTGGTGTTCTAAAACCTCCTACCTATTAAACAGATGAAAGTAGGCTTAAATGTAACTTGTAACCAAACTCTGAATCTTCTTGGGGTTTACTTCTAATTAACATCAGATTCTTGCAGTTACACGCAAGTTTATTCTGAAAATGAATATGTGACCATAAAAAATAGTCATGGTTAAAACCGAAGTACACTCTTTGTGAAAGTCTGATAATGTTTTGAATTTAGAGGGAGGACGGTAAGAGAAAGACCTTCCTGGCACATCTGTAAGTGGAAAATTAAAGTGGCAGTTCCTGAAAGCTCTGCAGCCAGCAGAGACACCATGATTTCAGATGCAATTAAAGCAAACAAAAGTCTTTCTGATATAGTAGATAACCTAAAAAACCCCCCGAAACATGTAGTATATCAGAAATACAGTTTCTTGACTGGGTAAGAACTTGAGAATTTCAGCATGTTTTTCCTCAAAAGGCTGTCCAGGTTTCTGAAGACAATTTATGCAATATTTGTGTCTTTTTTCTTTATTAAGATTGCATTTGAAAATATATGCCCTTATCACATCTGCTGTCCAGAACTTGGATGTCTCTAAAGATTCTCTAATTAACTTATGGGAAAACAATTAACAATTTACTGAACTGTTTATCTGCTCTCCCAACTGCTTTCTGCTCAAACTAACACCACAATTTCTTCTTTCAATTTTGACTACAATGGTAATTCATAGCAATCAATTAGAGGTACTTTTTACCCATCCATTTCTTAGTGAAAAAAATGGGTACAATTCTTTCACAGATTATTATTGTGAGTTGGAAGTTCTTAAAGTATCTTTTTTTTTATTTTTAAAATTTAAAAAACGTAAGATACTAGGAACCTAAGAAATACACTATTTAAGTTAAAAGACAACAACTGGTAACGTCATATGTGGGAGGCTCTGTAAGAGGTGAGATATGGATTTAGTACAAATACTCCCATGTCCTTCTGTTCAGGAACAATTAGAAGCCTCAAGTTCTATGTACGTTTGGGAATCCTACGCTTTCTTTCTTAAACATAATCTTCAATCAATGCTTTATCCTTGTGGGTCCCTTCCAACTCATAATATTCTGTGACTCTGTGTGATTCTGTGATTTTCACATAAAAATGAAGATGTTTTATAACCCACACACTCAGCTTGACTACCTCAATCTGCAGATCAAAAATAAAATTTCAGAGGATACCATCATCAGTTGATACTTCAAAGAAGACTTAGACTTAAGGGTTTGAGTTCTTTTTAATTTAAAGAAAAGTAAAATTACTTATATAAAATTCTAACTTACATTTTCTTTATGGGTTCCTTATAAAAATGGTCTTGTTCTCTTTAAATGTATATTTAAACTGTTAGAACAATACTTTAAGTGAAAGACTGCAACATAAGAAAATTTCATACTCATGTTTGTATATAATTTGTGATTCTTGGTATTTCATTTTACATTTTGCACTATTTTGTGCCTGAATAAGCGTTAGCAGCATGTTCCTGAATAACTGATCTCTGACAGCTTTATACATTCCGTATAGTCGTGGGTAAGATCTCTGTGGATCTCATTATTGTGTTTGATTTGCAGGGTGTGCAATACAGTGCCTGATATTGCAAAAAGTAAAATGCTGAATCATTTAAATCTTCTTTATGTTTTCATCCCCTATTTGCCTGTTTCACCATCCTGCCCCTGTTCTTTGGATGGAGACAATAAAACACCGTAAAACTGCACAACAGGATTCAGTGATGGAAGTTTCAATACTCCCACTCTCCAGTTATCTTCCCCTCTCTCTTCCTACCTTTCAAATTGCTGGATTCCCAGAGAGGAGATTACTATGTGCAGGGACATGACAAATTATTTTTCAATCAGGAATAAAACAAAAGCCTCCATAAAACATTTTAAGTATGTATTAGTCTTATAACTTACATAAGGAAGAGAAGGGAGCATAGGAATTCCTTATGTAAACAACAAGCACATTTCAAACATCAGGGTCCATGTATGTTTGCCAGAGCTAAAAGAAAAGTAAATCCAGTTGTCAACTACAAAAAGGGTCTTGGTAGATTCTCCTACTTCATAGTAACACAATGGAAATAAGTCCAAAAAATATGCTTACAGGTTTATCTTTTATTCACTTCATACTCCACTGTGAAGTGACTCTTGGGGGTAGGGGGACACACGTATAAGGCAGGTAAAGTCTTCCACCCTCATACCTTACCCATCTATGAGTTTTGAAAGGGTTTTATTTTAGCTCTGTGAACCATGGCTGATTTGAACTTTAGGATAACCTGAAATAAATCAGATAAATGATAAATTGGGAAAAAACCAAATGTATAAATGGACAAAAATTCTGGAGGTGGTTTTGCAGCGCAGCAACTTTGCAAAATTACTACATTGGCCAAAAGAGCCCCAAAATGGTTTCATATTGAGTCAGCTGTTCTAGCTGTAGCCTTCTTTACCTAGTCCTAACTTTACTTGTGCTAGTCTACATCTCTAGGTGTTTATTTTTTGCCAGAGTACTATGCATAGTAGCTGCTTTAGACTATTTAATAGTAGCTTGTCTCAAGCCAAATACCACAAAGCAGCTCCAGCAAAACCCACTGCCAATTAGTTCAGTATAATAGTTTTATTGCATTCACTGAATCCGTAAGATCCGGAGAGTATAATGAGTAGAAAACTAAGCTGTAGACAAGCAGAAGACAAATGGGGAGCATATTTTAGGACTTCTCTGATAGATCGTGCCTTTGTGACACTTCTCTAAACAATATAGATCATTTTTATGTGCTATGCCCATGAGAATTGGAAGAGAGTCACAAATAAAAATAGATCTTCAGTACTAAGAAAGTACTTTATAACATAAGCCTGTCATTCATAAAGATGTAGCCAACACTGCCTGATTACTCATATATAACACTTCATTTTAAGGTTTTATTATGTCTTCCAACAATTTCCATGAAGATTGTAATCAAATTCCCTCTTGTGCTCAGTTATTTTTATTTATTGATTTTGTAAGTAAAATCAATACAAAATATTGTCTTCTAGAATATTATACTTGCTACTCCAAGGCAAGTGAACAAAGGGCAAAATGTGTAATGTGCATCAGTGCATTAAGAAGCTCTTATATTGTTGAAATTACTGTGCCATTCCAAGTTTCAGTTGCCATATATGAAACTACAGAGACCACATTTCAGCAATGAGCAGGAAATGAAACAAGGAAAAAACCAACTCCATACCAATCTTACAACACTTTGCAATAACACTCAACGGAACCTGCAGTAATACTGATTCAGTGTTTCTTCCCATTTACTTGCTTGTCACATTTTCAAGTTCTAAATTCCCATTACACTGTAAGGTTGCAAAAATTACTGCAACACTAATATAAGAAAAATCACCCAAAGAGACAGCCATCCTCTGAATATTCAAAACAGTTAATGATGCTCTTCTCTTTTTGGAATACTGTACCAGTAGGACATAAATTGCAATGAGCTACAATAACTTGAATGCCAAGCTCGTATTTAGATTTTTACTTTCCCAACAGTGTTCACTGTATGATGATTTTAATTTTATCTAAGATACTGAAAAAAGAAATTATGGCACTGTCAAAGCAGATGGTTGCTGTAATAAATACCACAGCTGAGAGTCAGAGTGAAATTCTGCTCAGGAGAAATACTATAAATATACAAGTTTCCTTACTCAACTTGATTTCTGCCCTTCTCAGGAGGACTGATTTTTACATGCCTCAAGTGTTGGAAACCAAACTTCAAATTTAATTGCTACATTTTTATTTTATTTATACACATGCATATACATATATATATAT
>WEKX01000891.1:133648-163335 GCA_013390025.1 Pitta sordida
AATGAAGAACAGTTCATACTTTAATAGCACTTTTTATTCAAACATCAATATGCACAGAAGAAATTAATAAAACTATTTTTCTGTATCTGTTCAAAGACTTATTTTAGAAAACTCAACACGGTATTATTGATCAAAACTATTTTTGACAACATAACAGCCTACAAAAATCTCTAATAATTATAAGAAACAAAGAATACACTGCATAATATAGATTTTCAGACTATAAAGCTTCAGATGACTGAAGTGAACAATATAACTTCCATGATATAAATCAGCCTAGATTTATCTTTTTTTTTTAAAGTATAGTCCATAAATAACAAAAGATGGACTTTGACATAAACAGCAAATAACAAAGCAGTTTAAAAGTCATGAAACATCTACTGCAAAAACCAGCAAGGCCCTTCGGAGGAGCCACAGCAATTTACCACACCTGAGAACCTTGCAGCACTTCCATACACAATTAAATACACATTCCCCATCATTTAGGCAGAGAAATCAAGTACATGAATCCTGTTGTATTATGTAGGATCACAGATGAAACATACAAAACAACAAGTGTCTCAGAGTTTTAATTTAAAGGCTCTTTGATTATGAGTAGTTGGCTTACCGGTTTAACATCATATGCAAGAAGAACAAATCTTAAGTCTGGTGAAACGGTGTATCTTGATGCTTTGAATGTTACCTACAGCAAAGAAACAATAAAAGTGGGTTTGCAATAAGAAATGAATAAGACCTTTTTTTTTCCAAATTTTCTTACAACTGATTCAAGAATTTCTCATTCATAAACCCGATTTGGTTTAGAACACTGATGTACAGTTATACCCCTTCCATTGTGAAGAAAGGGACAGGCGATGGCCCTCGCAAAACCCTAAGCTCGCAAAGAAGGGCAGGTCGTTAATATGCATGCATGCCACGCCCATTGCCCCACCCCCCCAGAACTCCACAGGGCTCTGGGCACTTTTTTGCTTGTCCCCTCGGACTCTCTGAGCACGGGGAAGAAAAGGGAACCGTTTCTGAGCCCCCTCTGACTCGTGAGACTCCCCCTCCCAACCCCAAGAGTCCGCAGGTCTGCCGAGACCAAACCCCGTGCCGCTGCTCCCACCCGCTCCCCAGCCCCAGTGCTCATGCCCGCCGCCCATCCCGTCCCACGCCGCCCGTCCCGGGCACTGCCGGCAGCGCCACTCAGCACGGGAGGGTTTCAGCTGGGGTAGCAGAGTGAGCATGTCCCGCTGGCCACTGCGGCCAGCCCCACTTTCCTGGGGCACTTCTCTTCCCCATCTGTAACCATGGAAACAGTAACATGCACCCGTGGGGGGGTCAGCCTGTTGGGCTGGGCCAGTGCTGCCACACAGGTATGAGAAAGATAAGAATGTGCTTTAAAACCACTGAAGGAATAATTTAAAATTAATCTCAAGACATCTATTTGCAGACTGAAAGAAAGAAGGAAAAGCGAAAATACAGATAGGAATACAAAAAGCACAACTGAAAAAATCACAGAACTACAAAGTTATAAGATGAAAACAAATAAGTAAATAGGTACACAGAGCAAGATCTATCCACTAATCAAAGGAAGGTTTATTATTTCATGAGCATCCTGTTCTGTTTAGCCTAATCCCACTGCTAAATTAATGAATTCAATAGGGGTCTGAAGTACCCAAACCAGAAGTCACAAACTAATGCAATCATAGTAGCTAAGGAATACTTGGTAAACAAAAAGAACCCCTCTCAACAAAGTGAAAACATGCTACGTTTTGATGTAAAGATTAAACTCAGGTTCCTAGGTAATGTAAGTATAATCAAGCTATTCAAGGAAATCAAAGGGAAAAACAGTTTTGAAGGTAAATTGTATTAGTTTGATGCAGCACATGACAGTATCAAAAGCCAGAAGACAATCTGCATCCTTGAGGAAAAAATGAGGAAAAGAAACCCATCTAAAAGCAGCCTTTTGTAACTACAAAGCATTCAGAACAGATTTCTACTGTGCCCAAACTAGTTTCTATAAGTTAACCGTATTTAAGCAGAAACTGTGTAAATATTCCCTTTCCTTGGCACTACACTGAAAACATTTTTAGATACAAAACGTCTCTTCTTCCAGCAGTTTATTAATTATTGTTCCACTACCTCAGTTTCCAGCAATATGTAACCCAGGCAACTCTCCAAATTCATTCTCAGGGCATGCAGTGATTACTATTTCATACATTTAGTAAGGATCTTCAGCCTCTGATTATGCCACCTCACAAGTAATGAGGCACTTCACGCAGACACCTGAGTAGCTCAGCTGCAAGCTACTGGCAGTTTGAGGCAATACCAGCAAGAACTACTTGCATATTCTATATCCAAGTGTAGAGTGCTGTGGATTTGGGATTCAAAATCATTTGAAGCCTACTGAACATGACCTTGTTCATTCAGCTTACACTCTCCTGAAAAAACCTGTTTGCCTCCCGAAATGCCTCAGACAAGTGGTGTACTTGGAATGCCAAAAACCTGTAATTTTTTTGATTGAAGGTAAGAGTTTGGGCAAGATAGTATTCTTTATGTTGCTATAATGGCATTATTCTTGGTAAAAGGAGCATAAAGCTGTTTCATACTTTTTAATGCTTCACTTCAGAATTAGGAAACTAAAAACTAGACCAGCAGAAATCATGTGCTCATTTCTGAAGTTGAAAGTAATGCTGATTTCTTTAAATTATTATTAAAATGTACTTAGCTTATTTAAGTTGGACTTACAGTCAAGCCTTTAATCAAATAGATGTTTAATTCTGGTAGAATTGCAGAGGCATTAAAGTCACTTAAAGGGATTCAAATTTCCTTAGAGCTCTGGTTTGGGGTTTTTTTTTTGGTAAAGACAAGTACAATTTTGGCAATTAATTCAGAAACTCCTTACTTGTATGCACAGAAGAGAGCAGGAAAATTAAAAAATCACTTGACTCATTCCTCCTGCCTAACATAACCATTAAACTCATGATCTGTGAGTCACCAAAGCAAAAGACAGATTTAATTTTTTCCCCATGACCATTTCTAAGGTATTTCATCAACCAACAGATACCTGACTCCATCACTGGGGAGATCAGATCAGCTGGTGATGGGCCTAAAACAAAGTTTCAGTCCCTGCTCTAGGAGGTGACAGATATGTCATTCAAACTCCTGGGAGATTACCTACTGGGACATTCACTACAGAGATTAGATATATTTATTCATTAAAAACAAGTTTGGGAAGACTCTGACCCCAAGGGTTTGTTCTCGAGAGAACAAAAAACTAGTTGGGAAAATATCATAATGGAAACACAATGGGCATTAAAAAATCTCTCGTTATCAAAAATCTGGAAGATAGTCGTTCTGCTATCATGTCTGTATATCTACAGTTTCTCAAGCTTCTTACTTTGTCAGGAGCTATTGACCTTTGCTTCAGGAAGACAGACCTAAACACTCACAACTATACCTCTGGTTTAGCTGGGCTTTATCCCTTAAGAAATGTAGCTCTGGACAAATAAGCTCTCAAACAGGGAGAACTAGAGCTGCTTAATTAGGTACAGTCCTGGGATGCAGAACCAGGGCCAGTTTTCCTCTCCCTCATTGCACAGTATCAGCCAGTTAGGGGACTGCAGGAAATCGAACACTGTGTTGCTCTGTGCACTCCTGTCCCATCCCCTTATCCCTTTCCAAACCACACGGCAGAACACAAGGAAAAAGGGAAGGTAATTGCCTTATTTCCCTCCAGCTCTACAAAGCTACATCAAACTTGAACCAGAACAGGAGGACATGACCTCAGACTACGCCAGGGGAGGTTTAGACTGGATGTTACGAGCTTTTTCACAGAGAGAGTGATCTCTCATTGGAATTGTCTGCCCAGGGAGGTGGTGGAGTCGCCATCCCTGGAGGTGTTTAAGAAAAGACTGGATGAGGAACTCAGTGACATGGTCTAGATGATGGGAGGCTCAGATGGATGGAGCGTGGTGCCCATGGCTCCACAGTTGTAGGTTCGACCCCTGGGCGGGCATTCGCTTGGGAGTTGGACTAGATGATCCATGTGGGTCCCTTCCAACTGGGAAAACTCACTGTGAACCTGTGAATACCATCAGCTCTATGCAACTAGAAAAGACTTGGAATAGAGAAAATGCTGTAATCTTTAAATTAGTTACATTTCACACTGTTGCATAATTCTGAGCCAAAAAGATGTTTTTTTAAACACTTCTACACTGTCTTCTCTGCTTAACTCACAAACTGGCTATCCAATTTTCGTATATAGCTGCAGCTGACAACACTTTTTCAGACATGAATGATCCTGTATCTGATCTTTCATTCCTCAGCCAACCAGAAATCCCACTGTCTGTATAATCAGGTCTAACCACATGAAACATTGCATTTCTAGGTTTCTTTGAAATAACTCCTGCAATAAGGGTTTTAGCTCTTCTCCTGACACATGATTTGACGATCCCATGGACAAGCAATGACTGGTAGTCTCAGTGTCACCATAGACTGCAATGGTAAAGGCCAAATTATTGCTGTACCAGTTACTACCTTCATCTTTCCTCTATTCTTTCATCTACTATAAAATTCGGGATTTGCTATTTTTGCGAATTTTAACTAGTACAACATTTAAATCAGTGCCTTATTCATAGTCTTTCAAAAATATGATAAAGAGCAGAGACATAGAATTTACTTGTAATATAGTTTTAAGAATTAATTCATAATAAGTCATGCACTTTATATTCTTCTTTTTCCATAGTTTCAGTTGGATTGTTTTAAGTGAAATAATACATCACAGTTAAAACTGATTTTAAAAACCCTTCCACTGTTTCCAAAGTTTACTTATTTGTTGGTTTGTGATTTTTTTCTCCTTTAGTTTTTCCGCTCTTACCATTTCAGTTTCTTGTGCTACTATTTTCCCCAGAAACTCTCATCTTCCACACTCCTATTACTATCCTTCTCCAATTATTGTTTAGTGCTCCCTTTACACACATTTAGGCAGTGAAATTTTTTGTTATTCATCCAGGATAAAGTATTTCAAGACCGCTGGAATGTTAGTTTAAAGCTTAGTGGCAATACTACTAAGGAAATTATAGGTCTCTATATCACACACCTACATCTCTATTGGACCTTTAACTCAAGGACATAGCAGAATATCAAGGTATGGAAGTTCATCAGCATTCACAGGTATTCAGCTCAACTTATCAGGCAGACATTGACCAAGTGGCAAAGCATGAGAGGAGTCAGATGGGACAGAAATACAGTTGCTGCAAGACCAGAAGGCATTTGGGACATCACAGTTCCCTCAGTCGGTACCAGCCATCAAGGGATCAATGGAATTCTCCTTCATTTCCACTGCTGTGACTGAAAGAAGAGAGACCATAGGGAGGCTTGATGAGAGAGAAGCTGTGAGTGGAGCCCAGCAGAAGAGTGAGGCTTATACCAGTAAAAACAGGAGACCTCTGAGGAAGAGAGTCTGGTTGTGATTAGAAAAATGTACAGTAACTGGAATGTTGAATCTTGGATTTCCAAGCTTACATTTCTTAATATACTACTTCTTGTGTCACCTGAGCATTTAATCTAGATCCAAAAATGTTGCAATTTTAGGTGTTGTGACTGTTAAGGCTCAGGTTTCCTATGCAGTTTAAAAGACAAATGTGCCTTAAAACGTGATCTAAGCTGATCTCTACACGATGTATGGGTGGTTCTCAAACACATGAACCAAATTCCCCAAACCCACCTGAAACTGGAGGACACAAAAATAGACATTAACCAGCCCGTGCAGCTCACAGATCCTGGCACCACTGCCTCACTAATAGAAAATAACCTCTAACCAGTCATTCACAGAATTTTTTTCCCCTCACATTCCTCATTAACATTGATGTAGTCAACTCATAACTGTTTACTATATCAAGGAAAAATCTTAGCAGGAATATTACTTAAAGCTACAACAGAGCTACCCTAATCTGACAGTTTTGCATTTTATATGTTGGAACCTCCATCACATGGAATAAAAAACAATGGCCAGCACCAAACCACAGTTAGTGCAAACACTTCCATCCATCAGGCTTTCCCACCTCAATGCACAGTGGTGCACTGCAACAATAAACCCTTCCCCATAAAACCCCCTCTACTGTAAAAGATTTGCTAAGGGGGGTTATTTAACATTTAAAGGAGCATGGGAGAGCAAAGATAATTTCACAATATTCATAACCGCCGATTTACAACATGTGTGGGTCATTAAAATGTCCACAGTTGCAACAATTATAATATTTATGTGGTTATACAATGTTATTTAATGCATTTACTATTATTCACCCTTTCATTAATCTCTTATGCAAAGCTCTTAAAATACAAGCATGTAAACTAGTCTTGCAATTAAATCTACATTAATCAACAAAGGAACTATAACTGCATTATGAGCTGCACTGAGTTTCCTATTGAAAGAGGAAGGAGATTTGGTAGTGGGGAGCACAAAACAACAAAAATAATATTACAAGGAACAGAACAAGAAGGGCCATTTATGAACAAAGCTCTATAAAACTCCACAAAACACTCTCCACCCAAAGGTCTGCTCAAATTATAACTTGTTCTCTGGTTTTGGCTGCAAGGTCTCCACAGGGTTTTCACAGCTTGGCTGCCACAGCCTCATCATGATTCATGAGCCAAGACTACTCCTGCTCTGCTCACCATTAGCAGGCAGCAAGAAGTAATGCATACTTCTCCCTGCATCCTTGTGTAAAAGATGGTTTACAGTAAAACAACAGCACAGCATATTCCAGGGTATACTCCCAGCAAGCCCTTGGAAACAGGTTTGAAACTCAACAATAGCTGTTCGCTGTGCACTGCAATGCGGTTTCCCCTTGAGGTTGAAAATAGGTGTGGAAAGGCACCAAATCATGGAGGAGAGACGGTCAGGAATTGCTGGGTGTTACAAGAGACCAAAGCATCCAGCTTGGGGGAAGCTGTAATACAAGACCACATTCTAAAGCTCAAAAACTGAAAACAAATACACCTATGGTATCAGGTATTGAAATGAAGTTGACAGCCTCTCATCTGATCATCCAAAATATATCCCATCATCTACACTCAGAAGGCTTAAGGAGTCACACTAGACTCATTTCTGACCGAGGACCCTGGACTGTTTTTTAGGGTGTGTGCATGGTATTTGAAAATTTTGCACACACACACCACAAAAGCAGTGGAACTGAGGGCTAACAAAAAACTCTTACCACTTGCACAATTATTACAGCTTTTTTTAAGATGAAGAAATGAAGGCAAAATCTCTGCAGGTTTATTTCAGAGGATATTTATAAAGTTCCATACCAAAACACACACTCCCTGTGCACATTTTCTGGCATCTCTGTGTCTGCTTTTTTCATTTTGGTTTGGGTTTAAAGATTGTAAAACAGACCAGAGAAGCTGAGCTAGAAGCATAATACAGGGCCGGATGGACAACTTCCCCTGAGCATCCACATGGTCATCCATGGCAAAAGGAGTAAATAAAATGTTAAACACTGAAATTACTTTGATAAATGTGGCATAATGTTACTTATTTTGGCTTGTAATGTTTAACAAAGTATTACTAAATGCTGAAAAACCGGTAGGCTTGTCATTTAGGATCATGGTGATAGGCACCTCAGATAGCTGATAGAGAACATATTGTAATCACGTATCATGGCAGCATCACAAACATCAGGATGTCACACAGTGATTAATGTCTAGGGCTTTTTTTGGCCTCTCTGAATAGAAGACTTGTCCAGCCTCCAGCTGGTAACATTTATACGCTGCTGGCTCAGGACATGAACTGTTTATTAGACAGCTGAAACAGGATGCACTACATGAATACATGAGGACAAATATGTGCCAGAAAACACCTTTAAATAATAACATCAAGAGATGTTAATACCCATTTTTGATCTTTGCAAGCTACACTTTTATTTATGTCACTGTATTTGTTTTTATTTATGTCACAGTATTTGTTATCCATAATATTGCTTTGCTGATGGTTTAATCACATAAAGGCCAGATTGTTTTGCCAATAGATTGATCATAGAGAAGGATTCCATTTCAAACAGACAAATGAAGTGCAGGAATTTTCTCCACTTCTTAATAAAATCTGATGAAACTGGAAAAAATACTTTAATTCAGGAACTTGGAATAGATACTTTCCCTATATAAGAGAAGTGGGCATCTTAGGAGAAAACGTTCGTCTTTCTTCTTGCCTGGCTATTATTAAAGATACTTTTAAAGATCTTTTAAAAATCTTTTAGATATGTAATATATAAAAGGGCTTTTTAAAATCTTATATATATGTAATACAATTTTTTTTAAAAAAAAAACCTTTTCAGTCTGCTTTTCTGATGATGCACCTATGCAGTGAGCATAGCAGATCGTCAGTAGAGATATCTGATTTTTAGATAATGAGCAACACAAAGAAGAATAAAAGATAAGTACTTTGCAGGAAAACTGCAGTCTCTAAGATGCAAAAGAAGAGCTAGTGATCTGTAGCTAGTGGAAGATTGCTTCCAGGGGTTTAGGAATAAGGCAGGAAAAAAAGAAAATCTCTTCTGAGCTGCTGTTTCAAATGCAGCCCAACCAGGAGTGACAAAGAGTCATTACCTGCTCCTTGCCTCTGTGCAATGAGTTTATCATGGCAGTTCAATCTTCCATGGACAATTATCAACCTTACTAAGAAAACCCTGCCTTCTGCAGGCTGCTTGAGCAGAGTCAAACAGGAGAGCCAACACAGACTGAAATCACCCTAATAACTCCCCTTGAAAGGCAACTCTTCCATGACTAAAACCCTTTGATATGGAAGAATGAGGCGACTTGCATTGTCACGGCCTGCGTTGGAGCTCTACTCTACTTTATATTAACACAAGACATCTCTGCAGAGTCATTAAACCAGCACCATTCTAATTATGCACCAAGGATTAAGCAGATGTGACACTGAGCGAAGAAAATGTTTGATTAATGATCCAGGTGTCTAAGTTTGGAAGATTACATTTAGCAATGTGAATTTGGCAAGCTTAGAAGAACAGGACAGCTTTCGATTTTGGCCCACCTCTGTAACGTTACGGTCTCCTATTGGGATTGCTGGCCACTGCGTCAACTGACAACTCAGTGCAGAACATTTTCCACTCTTGCAAATATACACCCACAGACTTGCTGAGCCTTTTGCCCTGTTTACAGCCTTTTATTATACATCCATATGAGTAAGAATTGTTGGAATTAATTTAATTCTAACACTCTTAGTTTTTGATGGTGTAGAGAGAGAAGCTCTGCCGGAAAAAATATACTTAGGTTTTTATTTTACTCTGTTCCACCCAGAATTGTTAATGGTTGCTCGAATATTATTTATTTTGCATTAGTTTCCCACATTCCTAATTAATAGTAGATATCTAGTGTCTAGAGCTCACTCAGTTTTTGTGACTTAAGGATAAAACAGTTCCATGAAAAGCTGAGAGAAGAGCAACTTCACAAAAAGAGGCGACATTCGGAGTATGAAGCAGCCTATCCATACCAACCCACCTTTAATTGCCAAAGGCTGGTTTACATAATGGCCTGAATAGCTTGTCATGCTGGCATTACACTTTCCATCACATGCCAGATACTTCCAGCCAAAAGTGTATGAATTCATCTGTGAGGAAGCTCATCATTAAAGTCACATTTTACAGCCAAGGATGCTCAAGCAGCTGCTTGCATTCAAGATACAGATGAAAGGCAAAGCATAGGCCTAACACAGTTAATCCTCTAACTAGCCAGCCAAGGGCTCACACACACATACATACATGGATAAGAGGGACAGTTCTTCTGCAATACTTTGTGGTTTGTACTTCACAGAAATTCACCTCTCACCCATTTTCCTTTGTGTCTGACAGCCTTTTTTTTGGGCTAAGAGGGACCCTAAGACACATCCCAGCATACGGAAGGTGCAGCTCATAGAAAGGGAGACACACATACCCTCCACATTAAAATATAATTCTCTCCTCCCTTCTCCTTAATCTTTACACTGACCTAGGAAGTCAGCATCAAGTTCTTTCTCTTGAACGTTTACTCTGCTCTTTCTTGTTTGAGGAGTTAGAAGCAAAGGTCACCTGAGGCTTCATGCTTTGAAAAGAGGAATCTCTATCAGCAAAGGCCAAGAACAGACCAGGAATAATATCAGTCTTTGTCAAAGACCACTGATGAAAATGAGTCATCCTTTTGGGTCTGCAGGTGCAGAAGATTTTACTAAATTAAAAATACAGGGATTAACAATAACAGCCAGTGGTCTGTATGGAGTATTTATGAGGAAAGATTGACAAGACACACATTTATGCTGCAAAACTCTGATAAATGAGAATTACAGGGTAGAATATAATTGGTATCCCTGAAAATAACAGTGCCAAGCAAAGCAGAAGAAAATGAAGAGTAAAGTATTAAAGCACTTCTTAGCAGTTTCTTCAAATCAGAAACACACGTGAACTGCTCATGCATAAACGTACTATTTACTGGTCAAGAGGAATAATCTCCAATTACCTAGTTTGCCATTAAAGCACAGAGGAACAATAAACCAGAGATCAATTTGATTAGGAAATACATTTTTCTTTGCATATTTAATTCCTTTAAGGAAAATATTCCCATGTATTTTGAACATTTTTCCTATTTTCTAACACTGAAAAACTCCCAATATTTGGCATTCCCCCATTTTATGAAATATCTTGTTCTAATAGACATATGCAAACATGATCCTTCAAGTGGCCTGAAAAGACCATGGTCTACAACCTGCTGCAAATTACCCAGATTTTTGGTTGTTTACACACAGGTTTAATAGAACAATAAATAATTTCACACAGAAATGATTGTCTGTCAGAGAAATGGATCATACTTTTCACCTATACACAACCTACTCTAGGTTATAAACGTATCTCCTGTAATTTCTATATCTTTCCCTTAAGTTACAGGAAAAAAAAATCTCGTCAGACTTCCAGAGTCTTCCACTTTGACTTTGTCTTAAGCAAGTATCTAATATATATTACTTACAAAAGTTGTATTTTCCAATAATAATGTAGTCGTATTTGTTTCTACATTCAGTTCAACAACATGTCCATTCCTAGTTTTATACACCACTGTTGTATCTGCAAGACAAAGGCACAAACAGTTAGCAAACACATTGAGTTTTTAACACAACATCTGTAGAGAAAAGGCATGTTAAATTAATGAAAATACCTTTAGTACAATACACAAACAAGACAGAAATTTTGTTGATTTGCCTCATGAGCTTCGAATATGGCAGTTTATGCCCTACAGCATGTTCACCTCACTCAAAAAATATTACCTTGTTTAAATGGAAACATGGAAATGGAAACATTTTATGTGGCAAAAACATATCAAACAGGAAGTAATTGCTGTGAATCAAGTCACATCTTGAACATAAAGCTGCTCTCACTTAGGATATCATTATCACTCTGACACCACGGTCCAACCACAGTCACTGTGGAAAGAGTCATTTACCACACCAAAGTCTTGCAAAGAAAAAAGGTTTTGTGGGATACTATATTCATGTGTCTTAGAAGTTATTCTATTAAAACCTCTGTACTATTCTGTATTTCTGGTGATTGGTTTGAAAAAGTTGTTACAAATTTAAGTCCATATCCTGTGTGATTAGTGCCGGGCCACAGAATACCAGATGGAGACATAAACTGGCAGAGGATAAAATCTAAATAGGTCTATTTGTAAAATATTTAAAACACTGTGAGATGGACTGTTGCAATCACTTGATTTAAAATTTCTCATGATACAAAATCTAATATAGCTCAAGAAAAAAAACCCCAACAATATATGATAAAGGCTTTGTGTCTGTTCATATCAATACCTGCAAAATTACCAAGTAATACACAACTACCACATAAGCCTTGATTTAAAAAGGAAGGTTCCCACTATTTCTAATAGGAGATTGAATAGATTGAATGCCAATTCTTTCATGTTATTTAAAACCCATGTAAAAGATTTATATTTAATGAAATGGAATTATTTTATTTTAACAATGTAGAAAGCATGAGAAAAGTTCCATTAAGCCTAAAGGAAATACAAAAGAACTCTACTAATTCTCAGTAACGTCTGAGAAATTCATTACAGATCCCTGATTTTTATGAAGTGGGAAGTAAACATGACGGGAGAAAAAGGTTAGGCTATCATAAAAAATACGCTTTGCTTTGCTTTTCAGAAAAATGTAGCTGTATTTTAATTGACTCCACAGAAACTCAAGACATACAGCACTAGCAAATGTCCTCTGGTATGTTCTGTAAAATTAATGAAGCCTCATTTGAAGAGCTTATTAAGTTATTTTAGGACCATAGCTGGGAAGTGGGGTGAGATTGATGGAGTTTAGGACAGTATTATTAGAGCTGTTATCTAGGAAGGCAAATTAAATTGTTGAAATGTGGGATTAACAGCAACTTCTTTTAAAGAGACTTCAAATATTCATTTTTAGCAAAAAGAAATAGCACTTTGTGGAAAGTTATTTGGTTTCAGGTCACTAATTACAGAACAGTTTTGCAGCTTCTTTTAAAGCATTTTAAATGTATTATTTTAGTTTATTCTTTTAGTTCCTGCAAGTCCTACACACGGCATGAAACAGCATTTGGAATAGCAAATACTGGAAATTACATAAATTAAAGCCTTTGTTCTCAAGTTAGAAGAAAAGTTATTCAAACAATCAGAAGAGAAAACAGAGTCAGATCTCTTGAAAAGGCAGGCCTAAGTGGACAGCAATTATACCTGTCTCTGAACTTGGGCTTTTGTCTCTTTTGGATTCAGAAGTTAGCTCCTGAAGTATATGCATAAATTAAACAAATGCTTGCAAAAGTCATGGAGTTTCTCAGATAAAACATTTTATCAAGGCCCCATGCAAACACTGAGTATAAATATAATCTTCAAAAGTAAACATCATAATTAATACAGAATTCTCATTCCAGTCAACGGCTTGTCAGACTGGAAAACATGATTGTTGATGGTCACACAACATAATGATGATTTTTTTGCACAGAGAGCTCAAATAGGAGCCATAAATATACATTTGTTTTGAAATTTTTGTTCCCTAGAGTTAAAACGTCTTAAAACGTCTACAAAACCTCGTCCTTAGCATTATCAATTTGCACAGCTGATGAATTTGATGTTTTATTGTCTTAGTGTCTTCACCACAAAGAGGTTCAGGGATCCCTGACACTTCACAAAGCCATTCAGAGAGGTAGAGCTCTTACTTCAAAGTAACTCATTTAATTTGAAACAAAGAGTAGTATCATGTGAAAACCTCTTGGCTGGGCACAAACCCACATTATCGATCTAAGGACATCACTACAATAGAAAACAGCCTGTCCTGAGCAAAGGAAAATGAGAGGAAACCTCTATAAAGAAGATGTGTTATCAAGCCACCAGCCCTCAGTGATGTACACAAAAACAGTAATTAAAAAAATGATGAAAATTTCCTACTTGCAATAGTTTTCAAATGTCTGAAAACTTTGTAAACTCTTGAGCATTAGACAACTGATAAGTTTATTCTGTTTTACTAAAGGTGACAACAAGTAACCAAATGTCTCTACATTAATTATCCTGACATCATTCCCCCCAAAATGGCACAATAAATCCAGGATTTTTCCTAAAAATACAGTGGCTAGCACCATAATTAATAACTGATCACACTTCACAGTGAATCTCTTCTCTCAGGCTGATGACACCAGAACAAGGGGACATGGCCTTAAGCTACGCCAGGGGAGGTTTAGGCTGGATGTTAGGAAAAGGTTTTTCACAGGGAGAGTGATCTCTCAGTGGAATGGTCTGCCCAGGGAGGTGGTGGAGTCGCCATCCCTGGAGGTGTTTAAGAGAAGACTCAATGAGGAGCTCAGTGACATGGTCTAGTTGGTGGGAGGCTTGGATGGATGGAGTGTGGTGCCTGTGGTTCCACGCTTGTGGGCCTGATCCCTGGGGAGTTGGACTAGACGATCCTGAGGGTCCCCTCCAACTCAGAATAACCTGTGAACATACATCTTGTTAAGCAAAATTGGCAGTGTTGTATTTGACAGAGGCCAGTACGATGAAACTACACTGAGTTTTCTTCTAAGGTATTTATTTTATGACACCCAAAGCTTACATTAAACATAACTCCTAAGAAACACATTAGGAGGATTAAAAACTGTATCACTAAAAAAAATAAAGAGGAAGATAGCCTACTGCTATCAAGTGATCTGTCTCACCTGGTTAACCATTAATTATTGCAGATGGAAGACTGGAATTGAAGAGCAGTGGTAGAAAGAAAAGCTTATGGGCTCACACAGACACGGCAGTGTCATAGCAAAAAGAGTTGACACAATTCTTCATCTGGGTGGATCCACCTTCATCTAGGTGGATCACAAGTCCTGGAGTGATCTTGTCTCTGCACACACCACTGGTGAGACTGACGTTATTTTAAAATTTCCAGTTCCTGGAATCACAGAATATTCTGAGTTGGAAGGGACCCACACGGATCATCGAGTCCAACTCTTAACACTGTCTCCCTGGTGGGAATCGAACGCAGGTCTCCCACATGCCAGGTGGGGACACTAACCACTGTACTAAATGCATGCTGCAGGAATGGGAAATAAGCAAAGAGGAAAACTAAGGAGTCATCAATGAAAATCTGGAAATGCAAGGTTGGGATGGTTAAAATTGTTCAGGTGAACAAAGAGAATGTTCAAAGGCATCTAGGTCTCATATATATAGTTAGGGACAAGTTGGCGATGGGTGTGGAGGTTGTGATGTGCAGGAGGGCTCAGCAAAGAAGATGACGGAGTCAGCCCTGGGTGGCTGTTACAATCTCTTGTGGCCTGGAATGTGCAGACTTAACTCACTCTATTGATTTTCTCATCCTCTTCTGCAATGAATCTTTGGGAATACAGGGTTGTCTGCACAATATAACTTGTGTGGCTCTAGGCTACGGTAATTTTAATAAAAAATCTCAAACCTTTTTTTTTTTTAGATGACTGCTGTGGGATCAAGGAATGTTTATTTTTCCTACTGATACAAAATCTGTCTCCTTTTTGTGCCTCCTACTCCACTTTCCTATAAACTATCAAAAATTGATCTCAGGTGCAGAGGAGATACTGGGTCTGGTTACAGAATTGTATTAGCTGCTGAACCAACAACAATTTATCATTGTGAGGCTAAATGTCCAAATTATTATGTTATTGTACTTTATAATTTTTAATTGTATTTATAGGTTTTGAAAAGAAAATATTTTCATCATGTGCTCTATCTCTAGGCAAAGTACATGCAATACATGTTCTACTGAAATGATTAATCCATACAATTTAAATCATAGTTTGGATACATATATGAATAATATATATATAGCCCTCAGTGATGCAAGAATTACATAAACATGGCATTATCATAATCACATGTGGGGTTTTTTTAATGAAAGCAGCATTTCCTCCAAATAGCTCCACTAACACTACTGTTCCAAATTTAGGTTCAACACTGGTAAAGGTTCTGCTCAAGATCAGGATATTTGCTGGCAGGAAATACAGCTCTGTGCTGTGCCTAGCCTAATATATATTGTGCTAGAGAATGTCAAAGTACAGGCAAACTATCATAAAATGCAAAGAAATCAATGCAAAACTTCTCATACTTGACAAGCAGCTTAACCTTCATTGGTTTTATAATATTTTCTTTCCCTTTCTTTATTGAATTTACCCTCATTTGTTAAATTGAAAACACCCTACCATATCCTAAATGCTACAGAATTCCTTTGCAGCACTCACAGCTCCACATGGCATTATATATATTCATGCAAAACCAATCCAGGCCCTGTTAAATTCTAATGAAAAACCATGTATTGTTTAGGGGTAAATGGACTAACTTTCACCTTTATATACATCACCATTACTGCAAATCAAGCCCTGAATTGTTCTAGTGTAAGAATTTGGCCCAGAGTCTACGCGGCTTCTAATGATTTAGCTTTTCTGAAAGCAGGAAACAGAATGGTGGTAGTTTATTTGACGAGTACATACTTTGGTTTCAAATGTCACTAAAATTAAGCAACTCATCCTGTTATTTAAATTACACAGTCTGGGTTGAAAGGACAAGCTACCACATACTTTTAAGTCTCTATTTTCAGTCCAGTGTTCTATTCATTTTCACATCAATGTTGATTCAACTTTCATGTTGGAATTTTTTTGCTTTTATAGGTAGTACCTCCATCTTAGCCATGCTAAAGTTGTGTTTCTACCAGTGGGTTTATTTTATTGAACATTATTCTATTCTATTCACGGAGGTTTTAAGCTGTGATTTTTTTGACATGTGAATACACATTGTGTTTTCCCTCTAGCCTCTAATAGCCACCATGGCAATCTAAGCTTACTAAAAAACTAAAATCTGCCTCGCCTGTAAATCTGTACCGCCACCATGTTCACTAAGATTAACTTGAATAATCACTGCAGCTGCTAGTACTGACAAGGAGCAACAGAATCAATAGCACTCCTTTGGGTACAAAAACCCCTAATTCTTAATAAATTCACAGTACTGTTAATACAAATTTTGCTTGCCAAACAAAAGTATTTTGGTAGCATATTTGCTAAGTTTTTATTACTTGTTGATAATAAGGTTTATTTCACCGTAGTTCCTGAGATAAACGTGTGGACCTATCAATTTCAATGGAGATGTACCAAGTCCAGCATCCTAGGACATGGCTCAACAGTGGTTTAGAATTTACTGATACTGGATGGTTTGAAGAAAAATCTGATTTATAAAGAAGGTACACTGAGCACAGACAGCTAATTGTGGGCTAATTTGTATATAGTACTGTAAATCTTAGCCTAAGCCAGATGCCCAAAGGAGCAGCAGTACTAAGGCAATTTTCTGCATAGAAACCATCAGATATTAAGGTAATTTATCAAACAGTCCTGAGAGCATAAGTAGCATCTAAAAAGTGAAAGAAAGAGAAGGAAATACATTCGGGCAATGCTGAAAATTTGTTCCATAATATGCAGAATAAAGAGGCCTCAGGGTAGTCTTCTGAAATTGCTGACAGTGTTAACTTGAAAATTGTTAATGGTTGTTTTCCCAGTGAAAATATTTACTAAATTTTGATTTGTTCAAATAAAATTCTGCTTCTAACACAAACAGCAGCATTAGCAAGTAAGAGGCCTCATCTTCCTTATATTTTATGGGTTCTTTTAAACACAAACGTATAAGAAGGTTGATACCTTGCTGCCAACACATATGTCAATCAGCTTTTGCTGTACACAGTACTATTAGAAGTGCAGATGACAGTTCATCAAATTGATTATAGAAAATGTCATGCTAATTAAAAAAAAGAATGCTTTCGGATTTAATAAACAGGAGGTGCTAGACAAATATTTGTCTCATTACGTATTTACTAATTAAATAAAACAGTCATTTACAAAGACATTACAGATACAGAGTAAATTTCAATATGCCAGCTAAGTCACATGTCAGCTGAGCAAGATTTTCACTGCTTTTCTAAAATTTTAGGCTCTTGTTAGTAGTGCTTTCAAAAAAACAATTATTCTGCACTAGTTTAATAATGAAATGTACTCTTATAATGTACTCTGCCAGATAAGCTTTTATTATACAGATTCCCTATTCAAAATAACCTGCAAAGTTATAGACACAGGTAATTCCTGTGCTTTCTGATTTCCTTTTTCTACCCGTGCCCAACAAAAACTAACCCTAAACCAGACAGAGATCTTACAGAACAGTACCTACAGAAATGGAAGCAGCAGAGTCACAGGAGTATTCCACCCAAGCAAATTTGCACAAGCAAATTAGCTCTGCAATTTTTACCACCTTCAACTCCAGAACCAAGTGACCAGGCATGGATTTGCCCAGAATATTTAAATCTCCATCCATAATCAATGTATCCTCCTCTTTTCCTAACCTGGTCATTGGATTTCATACCAAGTCATGCTCAACTCATGTCGGTTTGCACTGCTCCCAATTACCTTAGTACATCAATATATGAAAATCTTCAGCACTTTACAACTGTTACTATTCGTTTATAATATCACGAATTTTTTCCCTGTCATGCAATTTCACAAGATCATGGCTCAGTATTACACTGTCCCCACACCAGCACTTCAGACAGGACAGAGGAAGACAGCTCCTGAATATTAACAAATCCACTGGGGATTGATTTACGAGGAAAAAAAACAAAACAAATCCAAACAACAGTGAAATATATAGTGCAGTCAAACCAAGCTCTCTGGAGTTTCAGCTGAAGCAGGTGAGGAAACATTCACTGCAGAGCTGTGGGAAGCAACAAGGGGGACAGTGAAAAGGGGTGGAACAAGTGGTCTGTGAAAGATACATTCCTCTTCTATGTACTGCCATGATAACAGTGTTCTAACTCAGAAACTTCCAAGATTTTCTTACAAATTTATCAGTTTATTAATTAATAACTTAGTAACCATTTGAGGGCTTTGGTCCTGCCTCCATGGGAGATACCAGAAACAGCTTGCTGGAGCTATTTCTTCCCCATTCGTCCTGGATGAAGAAATTTTCATACAGTTCTCTTCTACTCCCCTGGGACTGTGCTTGGGAGTGAGCATAGCACCTTTACATAGATTTGCTCACTCCAGGCTTCCCAAATCCAGAGGCTGGGCATCAAGTTCTGTCTCATTTTCTATGTTTCAAGAGCACACTCAAAATAACAGGGCTTCAGCTTTCTGAAATCATCAATATGCCATGTGACGGTAAGATATTAATGTAATTTAAGGAACTGTCAACAATTACAAAACATTGAAAGAAAATACAAGTTGTGCCATAATTATTCTCCTATTAGAAGAAGTCTCCCTCACTTTTAGACCAGAATTGGACAAACCACTGCAAAGTAAATGAATAAATGAAAATGCAAAGGTCTAAATTGTGTACTTCTTCCACCAAGACAACCACTACAGCGGTAGATAGATTGAAATACTTGTAATCTTAGAGAACGTGGCTAAATAAAGTTCCAGTGACTGTAAAAAAAAGTGACTCTGTTAAAAAAAGGGAGAGTGGCATCAAATTAGAAAACATTCGAAAAAGGATAGACTATTTATAGATGAAGAGTAGCGAAACTTGTATCAACACTTTGTTTTTCTCAGCCTACATTGCACAGTCATGGTGAAACATCAGACATCGTTATTTTGCCAGCTCAGAACATTTCACCGTTTCCAAAATTTCTAACAAAACTCCTCAGCTTTCCCAACTATATAGAAATGTTTCTGCTCTCTTGCACTACCAATATCCATTACTGAGCCAGCTTGGCAACAGACTCAGCCAGCTGTTACCCAAAAAAGGTACATGTTCCTGGACTATTGAGGAAAATTATGGAACAGATTCTCAGTCGCACATCCCATTCCAGCCTCTTCCCCAGAGGGATAATAAAGTACCTCGATAGTGCAGCACTTCTCTGCTGAGAAAATCCAGATGGAACATGGACAACTCTGCTTTGGAATAGGTAGCATGGCCCAGGTTGGATTTCACAGAGACTACTGAATTAGCAAGGCTACACTTCAGAGATGAGTGAAGGAACATTTATATGCTTCTCTACTCTTACACAATTACAATTCTCAAATAAAAGTATGTCCACTTGAGACAGGAATGTGAATTTCCTGTGCCTTTCAAACACTCCGGAGAGCTCACAACCATTCCCACTTCTGCAGTGCTCCAGGCGGGACTGACATTTCATTGACAAGCCCAACAAGTGAGAAAATTAAAATTCAGTATCTACGTACATCTTGCAATAAAAGACCAGTCTCTGGTGCAGCATATAGGGCTGGAGATTTCCCATTCCCTTTTATCCACACGAAGGCATCCCAGCGAGATGACTCTGGCAGAGCTGATAGCTCAATATCTACCATCACACTCAGGCTGTGGGATTGCAGTGAAAAGACTGGAAGTATAATATCAAAGTGGCCTCAGGGCTGTCCTTAACAAGACAGGTAATGCAGCTCTTGGGAGTCTGGCACTCCCAGCAGAGCATGTACAAGGCAAACAAGGTCATGGAGTAGGATTTCCAGGTGTAAATTCGCAATGCTGATGCTTATTACTTACAGGTTTCTGTGTCATTTCTCTACTACACAGAAAATGGGCTAAACCCAGTACGGGCTCTAAAATGCATCTCGAAGAAATTATGATCAAATATACAGAGAATGTAATTAAGCACTGTAATACCTAAACCCTAAGTGAGACCCAGGACAGACTAGAGACAGACTACTTCCTACAGAAAAAAACTCGCAGATGGTTGTGTGGAAAATAAGTATTCACAGGCACTTGAGAGGTGCAATAAACATGTGCATATCATCAAACCAGTTTTACCCAAATCTTACCATATGTTTCACACAGGATGGTCGTAAGATCTACCAATGGGTCATAACTCTCAACTTCATTCAGTTGAATCAGAGAACAAAATATTGAGCCCCAAAAGAAAACACATATATATTGAGTCCATTAAAGAGAAATTTCCAGAGCATGAGAGTGGCAAATAACATTCCCATTCAGTCCTCCATTTTCCTTCATTTTTAGCAACTATTCACTGCTTCAGGATAATATTTCTACTGTACTGAAATAAAAATACATAAACTTAGCACTGCTAAGTGATTATTTCTACTGAACGGTCATCTGCACTTTGCATAGAAATTATCCATTCAAAATTATATGTGCCATTAAGAAGTTTTGCCCAGAAGTATTAAATCCTCTGTCTCTAAATTCAGCTATTGAAATGAAAACACTTAGGAGGTCTTGTTATCATATATTCATTACTTACAATACTACTGGAGTGTTTGGGAAATATCCATGCTAGATAATTTGAAAATTAAATGGTGAATTTGTAGGTATCTAATCAACATTCCAGTTTTGGAATCACAGACTTGGCACCAGCATTCGAAAACACTGGCAGAACTTCCTTTGGCATTCATTCACTTTGGGTATCATTGTTTAGTCTGCACATGTAATTCCACCAGTCTGCTGAAGCATGGGGAATTGGGCAGACAGAGCCTTGTGGGTTCACCTGGACAGTGTTTACCTCAACACAACAGGCCCTGCCCCTCACGGCACACTCAGTGCAAACTGTAAGAGCAGGAAGGAGGTCTGCAGGATGGTACGAGCCAGGAAGCAATCGTATCCTCAGGATGCAACGAGAAAACTCAGGTGTAAGCTCAGACTCATCCAAAGAAGCGTTATCAAAACAGTTCAACTAAAGCCCATCACATTTGCCTGGAAAGGGTTCTAATTGTATCTTGGAGCACTTGCCAAAAGATTTTTATTTGGCTCAAAGATGAACTCCTAGTTCCACACAAAAAGACACAAGCAATTAAGTTTCTATCTAAACATTAACAGTATGTGCTTTACTTTACCTCTTTCAAAATTACAAAGGTGACATGTTAGTTAGGGACATTTTGTGCAGCTTATCTCTACTATTAATTTAAAATAACATGTACCTGGGACTATTACAACAAGAAGGCAATCTAGGAAAGATTGAACAATGGCATTGTTGGCAATCCAACAACTGTTCTTTAACAGCCTGAACCTTTAGTGATAATTTGACAGCATTACCAAAAAAAGGAGAAGTTCAGATCTGGTCCAGGTGTGATGTGCAAGTGGAACAATAAAACTTTTCTCCATACTTTAGTCATACATTAGTTTCAAAGACTAAATATTTAACTTATGTTTCCAAATTTATCCTAATGATTATTCCAGGGAATGACACTAATTACCTGCTTGAATCAGGTAATTCAAGCAATGTGACTTTTATTTTCCATTTGAACTATGCTCCCCTTTCACATTGTTATAGACTTTATCAGTTTCTTGAA
The DNA here is from genome assembly GCA_013390025.1 of Pitta sordida. Classification (NCBI taxonomy): domain Eukaryota; kingdom Metazoa; phylum Chordata; class Aves; order Passeriformes; family Pittidae; genus Pitta; species Pitta sordida. Next base: position 155,449 of record WEKX01000891.1, read on the forward strand.
AAAAACAAGTAAAAGTGCAATTTTTAATTGAAATGTTACCTTCATTAGTAAAGCCATACTAGTTCAATAACTGCTTTAGACACATGTAAAATATTTCTTTAGAAGTCTGACACCTGTTTAAATGTATTTTATTTTTGTACCCCAAAAAAGACGAAGACAGCTGGAGGGATTATATAAACAAGAGTGTCAAAGATGAAAAATATATACCCAGTGCTCATAATGTGAAATTATTTTAAAAAATGGATCTAGAATAAACACCTCCTCATTTTGTCATGAGGAAACCCTGAACAGAAACCTTGTTGCTTTTTCTCCTCCACTCCTTTACGAAGGATGGATTAGAGGGGATTCAAAAAGGGCTGATCCACAAATACCAGCTGGACCAAAACTTGTTTTGGTGTAACTGTGCCTTTGGCAGAACATCCATATTTTCAACCCTAAACATTCTGCTTAGGAAGAATATTAAATATCTTGCTAAATGATAGATCTCAAATTTGTTTACACTTACTTATTTTTATCATCACTTATTTTTATCATCTTTATTGAACATTTTCCTGCCGGTGAATTTGTCGAACAGACTTTGTTTCGCTATTTTCATTTTCTATGTGATTAAAAAAACCCTTTCATGCACCAATTTGAAACACAGACAGAAATGCTGCCATATTTTCCAAATATAGATCACCCTTAGTAGTTCTAAACATGATCTTATTCTACTTTACAGGTTGAAATTGAAGTCACTACAGGGAAGCCACTTAGCAGTTCCACCTAATCATGTGCAGTACACAAAGTCCATTTTGTCTTCCAAATTATATATTCCAGCTACGTACATAAAGGCTGGACAGTCAGAACTGATGTAAACAGACTAGACTGCATGCATTATATGTAGTAGGTTCAGAGATTTCAAGCCAAAAGGGCCCATTATGCCTTTCTATTCTGAATTCTTTCAGAGCCCAGATTACAGGATTTTGACTTGCAATTCTGGCACTAGATCCGTAATTTCCTTTAGGTTTTCCTTTATAAAGTGCATGCAGGCTTGCTTTAAAGACTTTAGTGCAGAATCTACTGTATCTCATGATATTATGAGCTGAAAAAGGAGAAAAGCAAATCCTACCATGATGTCATTAACACACTACTTAAGAAAGACCTTTCACTCTAATAATGCTTGGTAGAATTAGCAATAAGAGAAATACATTTTATTTTACAGTGTAATATGAAACACACCAAGGAAATGCTTGAAATTGGAGCCTATTTTGCTCTGTTCTGAGGAATGCCCCACTTTAGCTGCCTGAATCCAGTTTGTGTCACTGAAACAATTCACTACTAGGGTAAAAAATACACAATTACATCCAAATTTATCCAGCACACTGCAAACACGCCTATGAGGACTGGTCACACACTGTTCCTTCTGTACTTCGTCATTGAAGGTCAGAGCACAACTCTTAACTCTCTCTCCTCGCCCACCAGAGACAACAGCCTCAAATGCTGCCCTTGGATTGTTACAGATTTGCACAAAGGAAACATATTTTGGTTATGTATATTAAACACATGAAGAAGCATAGGATCTGCACTTTCCAAAACAGTAAAGAGTTTAGATAAATACAGTTTAAAAACCTATGGAATCAGGTTTTCTTTATAAACATCTACACAGCAACGACAACAGAGACTTCCACGCTCAGCTGGTGCTGCCCAGCTCAGAGCCACGGGAGGGTTTTGGACTCACAAGTGCAAAGAGGGATGCAGCCAACTGGGCTGTACCCACCTGTATGGACAGGCTACATCTCACAGCTGCACAGCACATACTGCTGCCAGCACAGAGCCAGGAGGCTGCAAGGGATGACACAAAACCCTCAAATGCCTACAAAAGAGAAGAATGTTAAAAATAAAAAATGCCCAGTGCTTTCTGAACACCCCATGTCTCCCATGAAAACTGCCTAGAGGAACACTGGAGGAGCTTCTTCCATCTCTGTAGGTCAGGCTGCAAGAATGTTTTGTATTCTATGCCAACACAATCACATTAAACTTCTAAAACTGGACCCATGTCAAAGGCACAGGCATACACAATACCAAAACCAGGTTTCCATAACATACCACACATGGTTGTTTATGTAGAGAGAAAAAGAGCGCAACATAAATGGTAAATTTGCATCCAATTTCTCAACAGCCTGTATTAGCCACTCACATTTTGAGGATAAGTACCTTTCAGCAAGGATCCATTTAGTGACACTACTCGAGTTTTCAAGGCTAAACCTATTCTGAATACTTAGAGACGGCTCATTTTGAGTCTGAAAATAGGTTTTGTACTCTGGCCAGGGGAAGTCACAGGTTACATGATATACAGATGTATCTGAAGACCACCTACTCAATTTCTATTATATATTTAATTAATATGTGCATATAAATTTCTATACCCCACACAAACTCACGTATATTCCATCTGCACAGAACACAAACATTAGTTTCTCTTCCCAACCATTCTCCTTAAATATGAAATCCAATAAGCAGTGACAGCACTACTGTTACTGTAACGTTTATTTTCAGTTAGGGGGAAAAAAAAAAAAAGCATTGGACCAGTTTTAAAGGCCCAGCCCAGCCCAGAACTGGAGACAGAGGCATTTCACTTTTATTTCTCCAAGAAAAAAATCCATAAATGGAGTTTCCTAGGAAGGAAACCAATTCTTAGGAAGAAACTAACTACGACACTTGAGAATGGATGTCTTGTTTCAAGCAGATGCCTAGTTTGGGCCAAGAACCCTTGGCCTGATGCCAATGACTAAGAAAGACTTTTCACATTTCTTACTCAGCAGCAGGGCAGAGGAAGAATAGTTCCAAGCTCTGTGGAGTGAAATATCAGCGGTTTAAGTCTGTGCTCAGTGACGAGGACATGCTTGGCATATTTGGTTTTGGGAAATGAGAGAAAAAAAAAAAGAGAGAAAAAAAAAGTAGGGTAGCTAGCTCTTGGCAGGAGCAGGTTACTTATTCCCTACAGCAATGAAAGCAGCTGGGAGAAAACTGTAACTTTCAAAATATTTGAAACTCATCATAGACAAAGTTTGGCACAGCTTGGATCTGGCGCTTACTGCAGGTCTCAACCGCTGTTCTTCCTACCTCTAGGAGAAATATTGGGAGTTTACAACAAACAATGGAAAGAAAAAAATATTCATTATTTCTGGTAAATAAGCAATAATTACAGGAGTACCTACAAAACATAATTTTATTTTGAGCTATGAAAAGGCAAAAAGCTATCACTCATGCTTTTGCAGTCTTACAGCCAATTAAACATTCTCGTGACGCACCACAAGGCCGTGGAAAAAACCAATGCAATAAACAACCAGCACATCAATTTCTTTCTAACATGCTAGCTTTTTTAGGACAAAAAGCCTTTGAAATCTTTCAGCACAGAGTTATTTCCAAGTACCGTGTTTCTAGGTGCTACTTCTAATTAGTATCTGAGATTCTATTGCATTTATTTTTCACTTGTAAAATAGATGACTGGTTATACGTACACCTGAGGGAGGATACACACTGCAATGCTAGCACATCCTAACACAGTAAAATTCTAGTGAGGTGGCATCTAACCCTATATAACAATTTTTTCCGTATTTCATAACGTAATTTACATACACCTTCATAAATGTAATAAAAGATTCCTACAAATAATTCTCAAATCGTAAAAATTACCTACATAGCACACAAATAATCAATATAATTAACAACATGGTTCAAAAAGTCCAGAATTAGAGATTTTACTCCTTTAAATAGCTTTTCTTCCATAATTATACTTCAACGACATTTTTTTTTGTAAATGTCAAATGCAACATTTTGATAATATGAGGGCTTAGAGGAAATGTTGAAAGATTTTAAATCTTAATTTATTGAGGCAATTTCTGACTGATAAATCATAGAAACAAAACCCTCAGAGTAAACCCCAACGCTGAGATGGGCAGTGCTTTCTATATCACTTACACCATATCACATCCAGAATATTTGGTCTGTCACCCAGAGCAATTTCAGCTATAAAAGCTTTGCATCCTTGAGTTTAAAAAAATCGGGGCAGCTTGGGTACAGAAACAATACATAGTACTTTGTTCTAGGACTGGTGGTGCCACTGGCAATGATGAGAGTGCACTCTGGTGTTTCGTGAGATGGCAGCAAAAATTGTGGTGCCAGGAGAATTAAAACAAATCATAATTTTCATTTTCACAACAAATAAGATGGACAGTATTTCTAGATCAGTTAGTTTGATAGGTTTATTTATGCCTCTGCATCCTTACAATGGCAAAAGGCTGTAAGAAAGATTGAACTAATGTATGCAAAATACTTGATAGTAGCTGGCTCAAATAGCCAGCTGAGGGAGTTACTCCTGCCCAGATAAAGGGCACTAGAAAAGGGATTCTGCACTGAAGAAAATGTTGTGAAGTCTAGAAGAATGCATAGGAAAACATTTTTCTATTTTTCCTTTTTCAGACAGTTTTGTTTTAAGACATGCCCTTTGAAACTGCCCTGGGTTGCACTTAACCCCTGGATAGCTTTGGAGGCAGGGGTGTGTGTTGCTTTTTTTTTTAAAAAAAAATATTTTCTTCTTTTTTCACCAGATTTGATTCTATCTACAACCAACTTTTTTCCAGCTATACTGAAAGTTGGGAACTGAGTAACAACATCTTCCAAAGTCAGTTACTTGTACAGTCAGAGACCAGAAACTACAACACTGAAGACATGAGGAACTATAAAAGTCACCATGCCTGACCTCTTACATACCCTATTGATAAACTAACCTATCAAAACATATGTAAAACAAAGCTTAACTTAGGGGAACATGTTTAACAGTAATAAAAGGTGTAGATGAGTCTCTACTCTAGAACATCATTACTACTATGAAGGTATTTGTAGATTCTTTCTTAAAAAAATATTTTCTGAGAAGATCACAAGAACTTATTAAATATGAAAAACGAATTGATAAATAATTTTTTTATCAGGGTTTTCCAGATATTGTAGTAAAGGAAGAATCTGAGTATTTTATTTCTCTTAAGCGTCTATGGCTGGCAGGAAATAAATTACAATCAAATGAAAAAATAAATCACCAAAAAACAAACCAAGCAACAAAAAAACAAGCAAAAACCCCATAAAACTAACACCTAGCTGTCATATATTTCATATTCAGGTAAAGAATCAGTAGCTGTTATCAGTCATGTTATACAACCAAAAAATAGAGGAAGAAAAGAAGGAGATGCCCTTAGAGTGAAGGACATCCACTGCACAAAATGCATTTCCAAATGTCCTTCATCTTGGTGAGAAGCATCCTCTATAGGAAGAAACAGATACTCTCTTATTTACATGCAGACCAGAAAAGATGTGGGGATGATGCTGCAGAAGACAACTAGCATTGCTTATGATAAAACCAGAATGGACATTTACGATCTAGATCAAAAAATTTAAAAAATTTGGTATTTATTTGTTTCTACACACAACATGGCAAAATTCTTTCATGTATTTTGTTGTAAAGTTCACAAATGAATTCCCTAAATAAATCTTTCCCCCTCACAGGAACAACAAACCTTAAGAAAGACTATTCCCCTCATTACGGGAGACAGAAGAGATTATTTCAGTTCACCAATTGGTGATTTCTGTAACACAGAGACACATACAAATCCAAAGTAATTCCCCAAAATGTAACATATATCTTACATTCAGTCAACATTGGGAGTTATTGCTATTCATGAAGGATGCATGCAGGTAATGTTTGAGTGCTACAGGAAATTCATCTACAGCAAATAAAAGGCACTGAAGTAAAAAGTCAGCTCAGTTGATTTCAAAACCAAATACTTACCTTCAGAAAAACATTTCACAATCTCTCCAAATCTATAGAAGACAAAATGAACTGACAAACCTTTCCTTCCTCATCCTGTTATTTTTCAATAGATAGAAAAGATACCTGAGTGGCTTCCCTAGACATTCGTCAGGAGTGATCCTGGAACAGATCTCAGCAAAACTCCAACAAAGACAGAGGTGTTGGAGTCTGCATGCAAAATCAAGGGCTTAGTCATAAACCCAGTCCAGTGGGCGGCTGCACAAGGACAGCAGTTGAACATGGAGCATAAACAAACAGGGGGGAGCAGTGATGTTTCCCCTTGAATCACATAACAGTCACCTTGATTGAATTACAGGAGCAAATAACAGGAAGAGAAGGATGGAAACTTCCCTGCCCCTACAGATAGAAACTCAAAGTGTGAATTTCCTGCAGAAGCAACAGCACACCAGTGGTTTGACTTTCACGTCTGGCTTCTTGTAATCTTGCAAGGACTTTACCCTCATTATATCCTATGTGCAGCACTTTATATAGCGCTACATGTAATATCTAGATTGTATTTTTGCCCTTTAAAGCTACATACTAATCAACTTAATATGGTGCATGATATCACCAGGCAGACTTCCCATTAAATAAGGCCATTTGGATGGTTTTAATACACGCCTTTTATAACTTGGTGTCTAGTTCTTAACTGTGCATAGTATTTCTTAGCACACATTACCCCAGTATTGATGTAAGGTAGTAGCAGAGGCTGTAATTATTTGAGTAAGAGACACAGAGCATTGAGATTAAACTTGCTTTGAGACAAAATACTACATTTAGCTTACCTAAGTAGCCATGCCAACAACATCTGCAGGTAACAGTGGCAGTCCAAGAATGAAAATGAGTGCTTACAGCTTAAAATTCAGCTTTGGAGTTCTGAAATATCTGAAACCTTCCAGTGATAAATAGAATTTACTCTGTAGACTGTATTCTGATATTGCCCATCCATTACAAAATAACCTGTGATTTTCTTTTAATGGGAAAGAGTATATTTTATGATATATATAGCACATTAGCACTACTTCCCCAAGTCTGAAAAACAGTGATCTTAGCACTGAAAATAAAGAAGCAGAGCCAATATAAAGTACATTTAAATCCTGTCTTTATTTTAATGATGTCCTGTTTTTAATTATAATGTATTTTTAACAGAGAGGAGACATTTGAGCTTTCCCTAGACATGTTATGATAACTGATGCTTCCTGCACCTTCAACTTCTATCAGTATTGACTGAAATGTTGTAGAGAGGAATCTGAAAAAGCTGGACAAATGGTGCAGTGGTAACTGACTACAAGGTGGAAGGGGGGAAAAAAGGTATATGTATCATACATTTACAGTTAGAAGTTTTCATAAATTTCTTCAAAGGACTACTTTTAGTAGTTTAGAACTACTACTTTTAGTAGTTCTAAAAGGTAATTTATCTCAATGTCAGAAGCTAGAGGCACATTGAAACGGGGTTTTAGGAGTCTGATCTTTAGAAGAGTAAGTATTTTGGAGACAGGAAAGAGGAAAATAGAATCACTTAGATTAGTTTAACAAAATGAAGTTCAAGATGTGTGCTTCAGCAGAAAATGTTTTACCTCTATGCCTTCTACGTAACAGGTGGAACTGTCACCCAAGTAGGTACAAAATTTAGGTTCAAATAATTAAAATAATTCTACAAGCCAAGTTGTAGAAGTAGGATACAACTGACCTTACAGCTAACCTGTCCCTGTCTTAACCTTTGTGTGGGTTGCTCCCAACTTTTCAGATTGCTTGATCTGGAAAGATTTGAAAGAGGTTTCCCGCATCTCCAACAAAAGTCAGAAACACTACAAGATAGAAAAGAACTGTGTATCCCCTTCTGCTGCAAGAATTACTCTTAAAACCTTTTGTGAGTCAGATTTGTTCAATTCAACCAAAAGCCTCATTTATCTCAAAAAAATTTTCCCCTTTGATGACAATCCTTAAGAATCTTGATCCTCAAGTTGACCCACAATCAGCATTTTACATACACACACTTTATATACAACCCTTTTTCTTCAGTCCAGCTGCTGTAGCAAAGCATT
>WEKX01000892.1:619-14286 GCA_013390025.1 Pitta sordida
GAGGGTAGGAGGGCCCTTCATAGGGACCTTGACAGACTAGAGGAATGGGCAGACTCCAACAGTATGAGATTTAACAAGACTAAGTGCCGGGTTCTTCGCTTTGGACATAACAACCCCATGCATCGCGATCAACTGGGGGACAAGTGGCTGGAGAGTGGTGAAATGGAGAGGGATTTAGGAGTTATGATTGACAGGAGACTCAATATGAGCCAGCAGTGTGCCCAGGTGGCTTAAGAAGGCCAAAGGCATCCTGGCCTGTATTCAGAACAGTGTGGTCAGTAGGACTAGGGAAGTTATCCTTCCCCTGTACTCGGCACTGGTCAGACCTCATCTTGAGTCCTGTGTGCAGTTCTGGGCTCCCCAGTTTAAGAGGGACGTTGAGCTGCTCGAGAGGGTCCAGAGAAGGGCAACGAGGATGGTGAAGGGACTGGAGGGCAGGCCCTATGGGGAGCGACTACAGGAACTGGGACTGTTCAGTCAGGAGAAGAGGAGGCTCAGAAGTGACCTCATTGCTGTTTACAACTACCTGCGGGGCGGCTGCAGTCATGTGGGTGAGAATCTCTTCTCTCAGGCTGATGGCACCAGGATAAGAGCACATGGCCTTATCCTATGCCATGGGAGGTTTAGACTGAATGTTAGGAAGAGGTTTTTCACACAAGGAGTGGTCGCTCATTGGAATGGTCTGCCTAGGGAAGTGGTGGTTTCATCGTCCCTGGAGGTGTTTAAGAGAAGACTTGATGAGGAGCTCAGTGACATGGTCTAGATGATGGGAGGCTTGGATGGATGGAGCGTGTTGCCTGTGTTTTCACACTTGTTGACTTGATTCCTGGGTGGGTGTTCACTTGGGAGTTGGACTAGATGATCCTGTGGGTCCCTTCCAACTCAGAATAACCTGTGAACCTGTGACAATATTCATAAATTGGATGTATCTTAATTTGTAAGACCTGACAAGATTCACCTGAAAGTGCTGGAAAGGCTGGCAGATGTGACTTTAGTCCACTGTCTATAACTTTCATGAGGATGATGGCTGGAAAAATGCTATCATTACATTCATCCTTTAAAAGGCAAGAAAAAAAAATTCACGGAAAATAATGTTATGAGCCTCAGATAGGTCCATAGATATAGAAATATCATACATTACATCTCCCTGAAATCCTATTTTTTCCAGGACATGAAGAGAAGAATGTAATCAGGAATGTACAAAATGGATGTACGAACAGTAAGTCATGCTTGACCATCTGATACAACCAATCTGATATGTCTGTTCTCAGGCTGTAAAAGACAGTGAATGTAACCTATCTTGACTTCATTAAGCCTGTAGACATTATATCAAATATGTTCTTCATATGAAAGGTGAGTAGACACTGGCTAGAAGAAAAGGATTTTTAAGTAGGGTGAAGGAAGGTTAATTGTATTGACATGAAACGCAGCATGCCAGGCGGCCATCGCCAGAGGCTTGGATCAGCACCAGCGAGGAGCCACACCTGAGTTCCAGGCTTGAACTTGCAGGGACTTTGGGGAGGGTGCCCAGGGAGCAAGCTGCATATACCCTTGGGACTCCTACCTGCAGCATGCCGGGAAGTCATCACCGGAGGCTTGGATTGGCACACCTGAGGTCCTGGCTTGAACTTGCATGGAGGACATGGCCTTAATCTACGCCAGGGGAGGTTTAGACTCAATGTTAGGAAGAGGTTTTTCACAGAGAGAGTGATCACTCATTGGAATGGTCTGCCCAGAGAGGTTCTGGAGTCGCCATCCCTGGAGGTGTTTAAGAGAAGACTCGATGAGGAGCTCAGTGACATGGTCTAGTTGGTGGGAGGCTTGGATGGATTGAGGTTGGTGCCCATGGTTCCACGCTTGTGGATCTGATCCCTGGGTGGGCATTCGCTTGAGAGTTGGACTAGATGATCCTGTGGTTCCCTTCCAACCCAGAATAACCTGTGAACCTGTGACTTTGGGGAGAATGCCCAGGGAGAAAGCTGCGGATACCCTTGGGACTCCTGCCCGCAGCACACCAGGCGACCATCGCTGGAGGCTTGGATCGTCACCAGTGAGGCAAAGATCTGATCCATCAGATCTTATCTGATGGAAACAAGACTAACAAATAAATTATTTTATATGGTTACGCAATTTTTCATCTTGACGTTGCAACTCTAGATTTAGTTACCTTCTATTTGACTGAAACTTTCATCTACTTTTTCATTAAGTTTTCTTATATTTGGTTCTACCGGAAGGAAGTTTTCCATGTTGGTCCTTGAAAGAGTAGGATAAAGACACAGTTCTAGTATTTATTCATTTGTCATAAGTGAAGCGAAAATCCAAAATATTTTTATGAAAGAACCAGTCTTTTAAATTTTGGTCCGTCTTCTTTTGAGGTGGTTTGGCCATGAAGCTTAAATGTATTAGTGAGCTAGGACACTGAGGGGTAATATTTCTGACCAAACTGATTGTTGCTGCTCTCAGATTTTTTCATTGGAAGGAAGGTAGGCTAGCAGGAAGACAAAAAAATAAAAAAAGTAAAAGGGTGGGGGGAGAGTTAGAAGTCCATGAGCCTGGCATGTGGGAGACCGGGGTTTGATTCCTGTCCGTGACAGGAGGCAGTTGTGCTGTTTAAGAGTTGGACTCGATGATCCTTGTGGGTCCCTTCCAACTCAGAGTATTCTGTGATTCTGTGATTACCATTTGCAGAAGTATCCAAACATTGATAACTGAAAATCTAGCTGCATATCTAATGGAAGAAGCAGTGTAAGTGTTTGCTTTGGGTTCTGAAATTAGAATGGTAGAATGAACTGCAGAATACCATTCCCTTACTTTCTACTCGAAGATATGACATAACTTCTGTCAATAGTTTTATTAACTGATATTTATCGACTCTGCTCTTAATAAACATCCAGTGATGATAAATCTGCTGTCTCTCCAGGTAATCTATTTTCAGATGATGATGCTTTACAACTACCATAGGAAAAAACTTTTAATCTGTGTTTTCAATCATTCTTGTTGTATGTACTATGGTCATGCAGAAAACAGACGATTCCTTCTCTATTTACAGTAGCTTTTTACATGCTAAACTTCACGCAAAAGGATAAATGTAATACAGGCACATAGGGACCAAGTCAGTGTCTGATAAACTCAGTGCATAAACACTGCTTTAATCATTAACTATATACTGTGACAAATGTCCCATAGAGACATCACCGTATTTTTCCCAGCAGGAAAGGAAGAAGGAAAAAAACCCTGTATTGTTATCTTTACTTGTATGAAATGCTCAGATACCACAGTGATGAAAACCATATTAGAAGTTACCTAGGCTCCCTACTTTCTGTCAAGAATAATTTACCCATTTTCAAGAATTGCAATGGCAGCTGCTATTTCCTGAAGTCTTCCCAAAGCAACTTGTAGAAATAACATCTACATCAGGCTTTGAAATATGCACAGGATGAGCTGTACCAATAAAATCTAGTCAAAATCCTATCCTACATAACAAAATCTAAAGAAAAATTAATAATATAAAATATACCTAAAGAAGAATATTAATATTTTTTCTAAGTATTGACACAGAAATATTTTCCAGTAATTTTTCCCTTAAATTTTGTCCTTTTTATTAATTTTACTTTTGAGTTCAAGCAATGATGATATTAATACAATATAGGTACCTATCAAAAAAGTCTGTCCTGGCCATGTTTCCAGGCCTAATGTAATAATTCNGCTTGTGTTCCAGCCCCTTCACCATCTTTGTCGCCCTTCTCTGGACCCGCTCAAGGATCTCAACATCCCTCTTAAACTGAGGAGCCCAGAACTGGACACAGTACTCAAGGTGTGGCCTAACCAGTGCCGAGTACAGGGGGAGAATAACTTCCCTAGTCCTCCTGACAACACTATTCCTGATGCAAATTTCACAAATCATAGGTGATTTTTTAATACAAAATGCAGGTACACCTATTAATTTTCTGATTTCCATTGCTATCAAACCCTATGCCCTCACATGCAAACAAGATCTATTTTTAAAAATAAAAATAGAAACCAGAAATAGAGGAGCAGGATACATTTCCTTATAAAAGATGAGGAGGAGAAAAAGGAGAAGCTGTGCACAATTGTTCAGTAAGTAGAGGCAACGGCCTGAAGGGTAATTACTGGACTAGCCAAATTGCTGATTTTTTTTAGTTATCGATTTTTTTAAAATTTGTTTTCAGAAGAGTCAAGTACAAGTTGTATTTGCAGAGCAAAAGCAAATGGGGCAAGAGGAGAGAGGGGTGAGGAAAGAAGAGTGGTTCTGGAGAAACACTATACAGTCATGAAGATGCTGTTGATAAAACTTATTGCTAAAAATTTAATATGTTGAGGGCCATGATGAAATGCTTATCATCAGCTTGCATTGCCTGTAGTTCTTGCTGATTCCAGCCCACTCAGCGTATCCTGGTAATGAAATGAAACGGCATGGGCCCAGTGCCTGCAAAATAAAATTCATTACATTACAGTGTGAGAGGCTTTCTTTTTCCTTTATTTCATAAAGGCTGGACTCAGGAACATACAGATCACAAACCCTTATGGGGTTCCTTTTTCGTTTGTTTGTTTGTTTGAAAAAAAAGTGGGGTTTTTTTGTTTGGTTTGGGGGGGGGGGTGTTGGTGGGATTTTTTGGGTTTTTTAAATCTGTTATTAAAAGGATAACCACTTCCTTAAATTTGAATTTACTGGTAATGACCAGTACCTCCCTTAACCTCAGCTATGGTCACATAACTTCTGAGTATCTATTTTAAGAAATTTTACTCTTAATCAATGTCATCATTGACTGGGTAATATACTGGCTTTTTCCTAATTCTCCTTATTTACTCATTTACTTTGACTCAGCTATGGTGATTCTAGCTTAAAAATCATTTAACGGTTACAAAGCACCAACCAGGATTCATTGGCACTGAACCTCTCCACTGGGAGGGGGAGCGGGGAGGGGGAAGGGGAAAAACCCACAGGTTTTCTGGCACCACAAAACAAGAATGTTCCTGTTTGATCTCGGTTTATGTTTGTCTCATATAGCAAGTCCTTCACAGTTATCAAATTATGGAGATGCGTAACTGGAACACATTAGACTACCTTAAATACCACATTCTTACAAACCTTACATCACTATGTTTCATAATGTTCCTAAATTTTGCTACAGCGAAGTTTATCTATGCAAACCAATATGTATAGTTTTGTTCAAAAGCACTAAGAACAGGATTAGTTTGTCAAGCTCTAGCTTTACTATGCTCTCCTTTCCAAATTTTTATTGTATCATCCTCCAGAAAAAACTGGTTTTAGTTTTTCATTAAAATCATACTTAACACTTTCCAGTTACTGTTAGTTTTAAAGCCAAATTCACCTTGAAGTCACCCTACAAAACCGTGAGTTTTGATTAAACTGACTATATAGGTGTCTCAAAATTTGGCCTCTAGTATTTTCAGAAACAAACTGAGCCAAATATATCCACTTTTCTGCCATACAAAGACAAATTTTATAAAGGAATATGCATTCTATTCTCAAATGTGCTAATATTTCTTTTAATAGGGATAAACCAAAACTGAATTCAGAAAGCTTTTGGCATCAATAATACAAAGAATCTATTATTTAATTTGTATTAAATCAAGGCAGGATATGTAGAAATTCTTCACTGAGGTGTATTGCTATTTTATAAGAAATCTGACTTTTAAAAGCAGAAAATGAAAACACTTGCATTAATAATCTTCTTCTGAAGGATGGATAGGTACAGTGATTAAAGCGTTATCTTAGGGCTTTAATGATCTGAGTTCAAGTCTCTGTTCTATTTTCCTTATCTCTTTGAGACACAAAGATACATGACTTGTGTTCCCAACCTAATAAAAATAGCCAGATGCTCATGGTGCCCTGTCCTTGAAAATACTTTCCAAAGTTTGTTTGTTGCTTTTGCTGTTGTTTTTTTTAAATTAACTACTTTTGGTAGATACAGACTTGATCCAAATAAAATAAATTAGTTTCAAGTGGACAAAATTTCAAAGTGATATCTAGTGTTAAAATAAAATAAAAGGAAGAAAAAAACTTCTTTGGGAAAGATGAAGTTCTTGAAAACCATTTATTGGCTCTCTGGTACTATATAAACAAAATCTTTATAATGGATATAAAGTTATGATCTTGCTTGCTTTGTGTATAGTTACGCATATAATTAGAGTTTAGAATAGAATATCAGACATATAGTGGATTCTGACTGCTATGAGGGAGATTTGGGCATTTTACCAGTAAATGTGACCGACTTCAACATCATTAGAAGATGATGACACTTCAAAGAAGATGATGAGGAGCCTGCTGCCTCAAACACATGCTACCTCCTTTCAATTAGCCTTTGGTTTACTGCCTCTGCTACCGAGTTTAACAAACAAAAATACCTTTTCCTACATTGCGAAGTGTAACCTGTCGTTAAAAAAATGTAGCCTTCATATTTGTATGCAATAGACCACTTCTTCCCATAATAAGAAAAGAAACTGCCAGACTTTAAGAAACTTCCTACTACACATTGGAATGGGCTGCCCAGGGAGGTGGTGGAGTCACCGTCCCTGGAGGTGTTTAAGAGAAGACTCCATGAGGAGCTCAGTGACATGGCCTAGCTAGGGGGTGTAGGGCTGGATGATCCTGGGTCCCTTCCGGCTTGGAGTGGCCTGCTAGACTGTGAGGGAACTAAGTTTGTGTTACCGCTCTGGGATGTGCTTTCAGTCTCTGCACGGGTGTTAGATGGTGAGTTGGACTAGATGATCCTTGTGGGTCCCTTCCAACTCATAATATTCTGTGAATTCTGTGTGATTCTGCTTTCATGGACTATATGCATTTGAATGCAATGGCAACTAAGGAGAAGAAGCATCAGTAACCTCTGATGTGTATTTGTTAGTTTTTCTTTTTTTCATTGAGTTGAAAAGAAGAGAAATGTAAGTATAAAACTAAGAGTATCAGTCTGGCTGGCTGAAATATGTAATAGCAATCACTGTCACTAGGAGCTTAACTCCAGGCAAAAAAAAGATAGTCATGTTGATAAGGGTGAAAGGAACTAGAGAAAAATGGAATTGGAGGAATCAGTAAAGAAAATGCCAATTTGCATTGTGAAGGAGACACTGACGTGCTAGGGTCTGAACAACGGACCAACACCAGAACTGACTTACAGATGAATCCTGTGACTGATTGTACAGTGAACCCTTGAATCTCGCAGGGTTTCTTCTCAAACCCTGTGTAACTCCTATTCCATGAAGATAGATGGCTCATGAATATGCAAATAAGCCACACCTGTCACTTCTAATCTCAGCCCCAGCAACCAGGAATGGTGCAGGCATGCCAGTGCCACTCTGTTTGTAGCACATACGGAATACCTCAGGGGCCAGGAGCCGTCAGGACTGTGTGGTTATTCCTCAGAGCACCCATGCCAGGGCTGTAGGGGTCCCTCTGCCCCAGTACTCCCCATGCCCATGCCCACTGGCCATGTGTGCTGGTAGAGGGGTGTCCACTGGGAGCAGGGAGAGTCATGGTGACCGTGACCGCATTGGACATAATGATCATGGTGACTTGGCAGACATTGCTTTACTGTGTATGTGTGTGTGTTGTGCCAGAGGTATTGCACTGTTTCCATAGAAACAGGCGTGGGGGCGGTGGTGCTTGACAGTGGTTGCTTCTGGCCCCAGCACAGCAGCAGGGAGGAGGGGCTGCCACCATTTCTGGGCCCGGGCAGCGAACTCTGGGCAGTCCTCAAGCGAGCACCGCCCCCCTGCCCTGCATGGTGTGCACGTCCTGCCCCTTGGGAAATCTCAGCCCTGCCTCTCACCTCAGTAAAGGGACTGTGCATGAGCAGATGCAAAAACACCATGAAGAAGGCAGGCGTCTTCACAGGGAAAAAAATCGCAATGTACTGAAGCCACAAGATTTAAAGTGTGAAGTACTAGGGTTTACTGTCTTAAATATGTAAAAATATATGAACCTGTTATACAGACTTAGCAAACTGCTGATGCTAACGATTTCTTATACCAAAATGGATGTTTTAGAAATTTTAGTATGTTCTAGTGTAATTGCCTGCAAGATAGTTAGGGACTTGACCAAACTGTGGCCTGGGCTGTGGCCAAGCCCTGGTTCTGGGTGGTCGGGAAGATGCCACCAGATGTTTCCACTCAAAAAGATTTGCAAGTGATTCTGACTTGCTCATTTGGTACTATAAATGCAGGGACTATCTTGTAGTCACTTGGGAAATCTCACTTTTGGGTGGATGCACTGTATAAGATCTCTCGATTGCCAGGAAAATTTTCCAAATCCTTACCGCAACAGGGGCTCCCCAACTGCTGCAGCTCTGGATAATGGTAATGTATTTAGGCAACTGGTGATATAGGTCTCCTAATCCCTATCCTCTTGCTCATATAGTAATGATTAGGCACATTACCTTGCTAATTTTGTTTGTTGCCAGGCTTGAGTGCATGGCAAGCTTATTGTTGGATTAAATGCATTTTCACATTTTTGTGTTGCCTTAATATTAATAGTAAAATAAAACCATTCTCTCCATTAGTATCTGTGTCCTCTCTATCACCCCGTTAAATGCAAGAACAGACACAAAGAACAAATAATTTAGCAAAAGGTCTTTCTCCTAACATTGTTTTCTGCTAAGACTAGACACACATTGGTGAGTGCAAGAAAATGCACCCTTTTCCTGTTCTGCACAAGATCCATAGATTTATAATAGACACAAAAAAGATCTCTGACCTCAACTTTTCCATTAAAAAATGAAAATACATAGCGTATGTAAAAGTAGTTTTAAAAAATCTACTGACATTATCTATAGCAAGACTGTAAATTCCTGCACTTATTAATGTATCAAAATTTATGATTAATAATAATCTTCTCATGACTGAGTTAATGTGCTGTAGATTTCAGAACGAGTCAAGTCAATCCAGGTTAACTGATTCACTTTGCTGATTATTTTCCCTCAACATAAATTTGATGAGATATGTTACCTCTGGAATCTGTTATCAATAACTGCTACAACCTCCAGCCACAGTAGAAGGCTCAGAGCCATAAAGTATTGCAGTATTGCACAAAAAGAATTACTGTAAACACCACAGTGAGCTTTATTAAAGAAGTCTTGATCACCATGACAGTAAACACCTCTAACCACAACCAGTAGCATGAAAGGTAGTTATAGAATTTATCGACTCCCATTCAAACCAAATACATATCTACCCTCACTCTTCATTTTTATTTTTCTTCATGACACAGAAGAACACAATTTTTTGGTTTGTCACAAACCTTCTGTCTATTTTGTCCTGTAAGTCATTTGTCACGTTCCTCAAGGTCACAGGGTAGTCTCAGTGGGAAAGCATGTGTGTTGATTGATTGGTACGATGATGCTTATGTCTGCTAGGGCTGCTAAATAAGCTTCTCTCCCCTGTTCCCATGATCTCTTGCCTCCAAGCAATGGTGTGATTCTGGGAGGGGATGGAAGGAACAGAGAGGGAAAATCTTAAAAGAAAAAAAAATCACCTGTGAATCCAGGTGGCTAACAAAAAGAACATATTTTCCCTAGAAAAAAAATAAGATACAATATATTTGAGAGGAGTAAGAGAATAAAAGAGACAAAGAGATACAGTGCACAGGAGTAAGAAAGAGAGAGAGTGCAACCACATAAGACAGAAATGGAGTGAGAGTAAGAGAAATCATGCAATCAAGAGAAAACTAGGAAGCGAGAGAACACTCAGAGTGAGAAAGTGAGCATGTAAGGATAAGCTAGCAAGACATTGAGTGATAGCACATGCAAGAGAGCACATGAAAGAGACAGAACACACCTGAGTATGTGTGAGAGGCAGTAAGCATGCACATAAGAGACTGCAACTTGGCACACAACAAGTGTGACAGGAACAGGGCAGCAGAACATGTGAAAGAAAGTGAGACTGAGAGCAAGGAAGAGCACAAGAAAGACAAGGGAAAATAAATGAGAAGAAAGACTAAGTGCCGGGTTCTTCACTTTGGCCACAACAACCCTATGCACCGCTATCGGCTGGGGGAGGAGTGGCTCGAGACTAGTGAAGTGGAGAGAGACTTGGGTGTACTGATTGATAGGAAACTCAACATGAGCCAGCNATGACGTTGTGCCCCCTCCATCTCGGAGTGGCCTGCTAGACTGTGAGGGATCTAGGTTGGTGTTATGCTCTGCGATGTGCTCTCGGTCTCTTTACGGGTGTTAGATGGTGAGTTGGACTAGATGATCCTTGTGGGTCCCTTCCAACTCAT
Source organism: Pitta sordida (assembly GCA_013390025.1). Classification (NCBI taxonomy): domain Eukaryota; kingdom Metazoa; phylum Chordata; class Aves; order Passeriformes; family Pittidae; genus Pitta; species Pitta sordida. The sequence goes on from WEKX01000892.1 coordinate 10,875, forward strand.
AATACTCTGTGATTCTGTGAAACCAAATATTAAAACCTTCTTCCTTAAAAAACCCCACGCAAAACCACAGAATCTTCCTCTGTCGCTTATTAATACTTACAACATAATTTAGAAAAAAAAAGACCACAATTAAATGCACCTGTAAACTGTACTCCTAAGGTATATTAAATTGAAAATACATATACATATGATTATGAAATTTACACTCACTATATCTGATATACTAAATGAAAAGCTGTGTTTCTCTGAACAACTCCTTCCTGTTCATCTCTTAGAAACTCATAAACACATAAACATGCCATCAAACAGCTTGTATCTGCAGCATCCAGAGATACCCTTTTTAATTTCAGAGAGAGAACACTAAAGATTATGACTACAGTAGCTATCAGTGACTTGTGGATTACCATAAAAACTCACTACCATAAAAACTATAAATAAAAATCATATTTCTTACTGATATATAACTTCTTCATAAGTATGTCTAATAGCCAATATTTAGAGGAGTATTCAGGCACAACAGAAGTAAAGAAACAATGGATAATTGTGATGAAAACAAAATGAAAGATACTGTAATTCTCCTTTCACCTCATTCATTAGTCATTTATATAGTATAACAAGGTTAAAAATTCCACCCTCTCTCCTCTTTTTGTTACCCAGCCCACAACCTCATGCAGCAGAATTACTAAACACATTAAACCTCAAAGTTCTTTCTAAGGCGTCTCTTCATGACTGGCAGGTTGTGCTCATCTTCTGCCAAAACCTTAGCTTGGGGGGCTTTTTGGTTCAATAAAATTCCCAAGTTTGTTCAGTATCAAAAACATTGGCAGTTCAAAATGTATATGAAGATGTAGTTCTTTAAGAATCTACAAATATTTGCCTTGCTTCTGTATAACCTAAATAAAAGTGATAGATATTATCTTCTAAATTACTTATTAGCAAAATCAAGTCTAATTTCATGTTGGCAATACAGCACACTGTGCAAAGGTTCAACTGTGACCATCCATGAATGAGCCACACAAAACTGCATTATATTAGGCACTGAAAATAAATGAATATAGATCGTTTTTCTCCCTAAGAATATATACAGCCATAGCAAAAATAATCAGATGCAAAATTAGTAAACTTTTAGCAAACTGGACCAGTAATACAAAGTTACACAAACTCCTTTGTATGAATACCAATTTTATGTGAAATGATAAAATTATGCAACTAAGAACATGGGAATAGTAATATGATAGCACATGCAAACCTCTAAAACTTTCTTACTATTAAAGCTGAAAAATACATAAAAGCCATTAAAAAATCTCAAGTTGTGCAATGAAAAATCAGTTATGACATAAAATTCATATAAGATTTACTATTAAAATTATGAAGCTGAGTAATCAGTTGACAGCACAATATCAGAAACTAAACAACACCCACTAATATTGTACNCTGGAGGGCCTTCCTACCCTCCGGCAGTTCAACATTTGCCCCCAGCTTAGTATCATCTGCAAACTTGCTGATAATGGATTGAATTCCCTCGTCCATGTCATCGATAAAGATGTTGAACAGTACTGGGCCCAACACTGACCCCTGTGGGACTCCACTGGTGACTGGCCGCCAGTCTGATGTTGCACCATTCACCACCACCCTCTGAGCTCGCCCTTCCAACCAGTTTGTGACCCAGCATAAAATGTTCCTTCCCAGTCCGTGCTTTACAAGTTTCTCCTGAAGCTTACTGTGTGAAACCGTGTCAAAGGCCTTGCTAAGGTCCAAGTACACAACATCCACAGCCTTTTTGTCATCAACCAGTCGAGTCACTGGGTCATAAAAGGAGATCAGGTTAGTCAGGCGCTGAGTAATCAGTTGACAGCACAATATCAGAAACTAAACAACACCCACTAATATTGTACAATTTTGAAAATTATTGGTAGGAGAAATATAATGAGCCACTTGTCCACAAATGGTATGCTGAATTCTTTAAAAGTTAAAAAACCGAGCAATAAGCTAAGAAATAGTGGACAAAACAGGAAAACACTTCAACGTTTTTTAAAATATTTTTGTTTTACTTAGCCAAATCACTTTCACTAAAAATTTATTTCACATCTGTCATGAGACTTGCATAAAAGCAGAGACCTCATGTTATGTAAGTATATAAAATATTAAAGAATATCTAAAGTTTTCAGAATTGAGATTACTTCACCAGTCAAAACTGATAATTAAGCATGTCTGTAAATATGGTGAAGGATACATTACATACACACAAATAAAACTTACAGGAGCAGTCTCACGATAAAGTAGAGTAAGGATAGATTGAGGATGTCCCTGAACTGTAAATTCATCCTTTCTAATTGACCTGAAGTTTGGGGGGTTTGGTTTTGTAGTTTGTTTTTGGTGGTTTGTTGTTGTTTGCTTGTTTTTAATACATGTATAAATTCTGAAAATAATATTTAATATCTGTTATTTTGGGGTGTAACCTTGAGATTGTTTCTTCAATGCAGGATAAGAGGTAATAAACATAAAAAAAAATAATTGGTGATGTGTATAAGCATATGTGTGGTTTCTTTGCTGTAACAATAGGAAACATATGCTTGGGGACATTTTTGGTTACTGACTGCAGTATACTGCTAGGTACTCGTCTATATGTCAGTAGAGAAAAGTGAAGCTGCATGTAATAAAACCCATAGGTAATCAGCAATAAAAAGAGAAAACCTTAAAAAAAAATTGCAGGAATATGCCAAATCTCAATGCTTTCACAAGCTATCCCACTCAGATGTAAAATTTGGAAGGTTTGTAAGCTTTCCCAGGCAATCTATCACTCTTTACCATTGCCTAGGACAGATATATTTTGAGTTCACAGGTTCACAGCTTATTCCGAGTTGGAAGGGACCCCAAGGATCATCTAGTCCAACTCCCCACAAACTAGACCATAACACTGAGCGCCTCATCAAGTCTTCTCTTAAACACCTCTGGGGGTGGTGATTCCACCACCTCCCTGGGCAGACCATTTCAACGAGGGACCATTCTCTCTATGAAAAACCTCTTCCTAACATTCAGTCTAAACCTCCCCTGGTGTAACTTAAGGCCATGTCCTCTTGTTCTGGTGTCCTCAGCCTGCGAGAAGAGATCCTCACCCATCTGGCAGCAACCTCCCCTCAGGTAGTTGTAAACAGCGATTAGGTCGCCTCTGAGTCTTCTCTTCTCCAGGATGAACAACCCCAGCTCCCGTAGCTGCTCCCTATAGGGCTTGTCCTTCAGCCCTTTCACCATCCTTGTCGCCCTTCTCTGGCCCCTCTCAAGCAGCTCAGAAACACAGAATATTCTGAGCTGGAAGGGACCCACAAGGATCATCGAGTCCAACTCTTAACACTGTCTCCCTGGCGGGAATTGAACCCGGGCCTCCCACACGCCAGGTGGGGACACTTACCAC
>WEKX01000892.1:32322-54448 GCA_013390025.1 Pitta sordida
AAATAAACCCTTTATATTCTTTACTTATAGTTGCCTTGCTTTTTTTGCCTGTGACCAGTTTTATTTTCCAATTTTATTTTCCAGTTTTTCCTCCAGGAGAGGTTGTAGGTGAGTCTCTGGCATCCAGCCAGGGTCAAACCAGGAAAGTGAGGCAATCTGTGAAGATAAGACCTATCTCTGCCTATACATTAATGTCTAATCACACTGTAAGGCTTCTGAAAATCTGAAAAAAAAGGGCACAAAATATAAAGGGAAAAGTAACATACAAACCCCAGAAACCAAATGTGTTGCCTTGTGTTACACAGTCCAGTAGTAATTTCACAATATTTTTTTTTAAGCAGCTTTGATCAGAAATACAGACAAGAAACAGAAGCATAGGACAAAGTGAGAAACAGCTCCTTTTCAGTAAAAATTTAGAATTTCTAATTATTCCTACAGGCTCTAAGCTTTCAGAATGTGCAGGGAGGGGACGTTGGAAGTACTGAAAAACTTCAGTCTTAACATATTCTAAAACCATTTTTAACTTTATGTCTTTTCTGAAACATGATAGCTAATTAGTTATTTGATTATGATAATAAGAAACACTAATCATTGCAGTCTTGATGAAAATTCAGTGATTATCCCAAGAGGATTACGGTCCAGTAAATGTGTTGACAGGCTATTTGTTATTTTAATGGCGATGCATCATGATAACATATAGCAGAAAACAAAAGACAAATACAGATTAATACTATCCATAGGACTTCAATACAAGAGAAAATGCAGTGACCTTCAGGTCAAACTATGTGATTCCTAATCAAGCAAATTTTTTTCTAACAAAAAAACTAACATTTTCTAAACTACTTTTCCCAAAGAAGTAGCAGTTTGCCAGCCCTCTCGAGGATTCATTTTTAACCCTATTCCTTCAATCTGTAATTTCTTATTTCTACTTTCAGTTTAACAAGCTGCAAATGGAACTGTTCGGAGATAAAATCATTGAGTTGCTTTAAAATACTAAATAACGATTATCTGCTCCAGGAACTGGAAGCCTTTTCTCTCCTTCTCATTCATACCTTTTTATTTTTATTATTTTCAGCAGGTAATATTAAATGTCACCCAAGTTCTATAAAAATACCAATGCCATTACTTTTTCTTTTTTTGCATCTTTCCCCTTCAAGACTAACAGCTGCCAGAATCGTGGTTGTCAAAACTGGCAGCTGGGAACTTTTCCCATACTTGCCAAAAAACTGATTGGAGATATGCAAATAACGCTTCTCCAAAAATTGTCCAAGGCTTCCCAAGAGACACAACTGAGGTTCAATACTTCCTTTACAACTCTGTAAAACCACTGTATCTTCCGATGTCCCAGAAATAGAAAGCAAGAATTCAAGACAAAGAAATGTCATTTTCACAATGACTTTACACAGAGTAGCTGTCTATCACTCTTCAGTGTAAACGTATAAGGTTTCCATTCTCAGAGTATCCAAGCAATCACAATATTTCATGTACATGTACTTTCACCAAAGCTACCAAATGTAGAAAAGGTATTGTTGTATTTTAAGGAACCAAGGCACAAAACTGCTAAATAAACATGGCACAATGAACATAGATTTTATGGATTCATATTAATGAATGAGAAATGAGATTTCACAGAATATCTACTTCTGCTACATAAAATGAAGAAAAGCAATCATACTTGACTCATTTGTCAGACATTTGATAAATCTGAAGAAAACTTCAGAAAAGAAAATATCTATTGGTAATTTATTCCAGAGGTTTCCTACCTGATAAAATTTTGTCTTAAACCCTAACCTTATCTGTAGATTAATGCCATTTATTATTCTCCTTCATTAAGTGACCAAGTAATATCATTGCCATGTTTGCAACAAATTTTTTTCATAACGGGGACATCATATTTTCTCTGAGTCTTCATTTTTGAAAATTAAATTAAAAAATTCTATCAATACTTTTTATAGGTCATGCCTTCAAAATCCCTCATCATTCTTACTCTTATCTCTTGGACTTTCTCGAGCTTGCTCAACTCTTTTTTAAATTGGGATGAATAAAAGTACACAATATACTATATATGACCTCAGAAGCACTGACCTGAATAATTACTTTTCACATCTTGTACACAGTAAATCTATTCATATATTTTATAGGATCACTGTTAACTCATGTTTCATTTCTGACTGACTATAACCTGATAAGCCAGATATTTTCAGCTAGGGGCATTTAATTTCTTTCTGAGTGTAACATTTCCAAAAAATCTTGAATGAATATCAACTTGTCACTTTAAAAGTGTTTTCTTAATTTTATCTGCAGGTTTTACAAGGATACATTAGTCTATCATTGACATTATTAACGAAAACACTGAAAATAATACTCAGTCCCATAAACACAAATGCAGGACTCTATTCACATGTTTTCATAATCTGAAGGGAGACTAAAAGTAACTAATTGATTCTAATATATCACAGGATAATAATGAAACAGAGTCCAAGTTTTCCTACAGGAATGTCATGTGGGGCAAGATGAAAGGGTGTACTAAACTCGAGGTATGTTATATCTACAGATTTCTATGCATCTGTTACCCTGACATAGGCATTCTGGGGTTAAAAATCACTTCTTGTACATATTAAATGCTTGCTCGACACTATTTCCAAGGATTCAAGTGAGATTGGCTACGACACCATAATTTCCTTTCTCGATCGAATGTAATGAGTTCTCAAAATGTAAGATTCAGATGAAGCTCTGATTCATTAAATTTAATCTTATCCATTAATTTTACTTTTAAGGTCTTTCTTTTAGGCAGTCATACTTCAGCATACTTCATCATAGACCCTATGTCCTCAAGTTTTGACTGCTCAACACACTTCCACTGGGCATTGGTCAAATAATAATACAGTGATCCTCCACATAGTCGCGATCGGTAATTTACATGATCCCATACTCGCTGTTGATTTTCCAGAGAGTTGCGGGACCTGACGCGTGCACAGAACCTACCACGACCCCAGTCTGCTAGGCCCCCAGCCTCACCACTCGCGCTGTGCCGGGACTCCCCACTCCCACGCCGTGCCCAGACTCCCTGCTCCCGCACTGCGCCATGCCCAGATTCCCCGCTTCCGTGCTACGCCGGGACTCCCCACTCCCACGCTGTAACTCCCCACTCGCGCACCGCACCAGCCCCCACCCTGGCGGAGCACAGCCACACATCTAAAACAAGCTCTGCTCTCAGCATCGTCCTCTAGACCTTATTAGGGGATGGGGCATGGCTACGGGCATGGCATACTCGACTACATAGTGGGTTCACTATCTTCGCGGATTCCACGAGAAATGAGGAATCACTGTAATAACAATTGGTCAAATAATTCTTTATGATGGCGCATTAAGACTGAAGAAAAAACCCCCACTAAATTCTTTACCTTTCTTTACATCATTCTATATTTTCTGTCATCTTTATATTTAAGTTCTTGAGCAACCTGGTCTAGTGGGAGGTGTCCCTGCCACTAGATGATCCTTCAGATTCCTTCAGTCCTCGTTAACAGTCTATGATTCTAAGATTTTATGCTTTTAAAATGGAAGGGTAGAATTTTCTAAGTTTTATATTTATATGTGATTGACCTAACCCTTAATGATCTTTTTCTTACCACTTTCTAACTAACATAAAGTTTCCACTTTGCAATACAGTCAGGTCTCCTATATCGCGCACCCACGGTCTTATTTGGGATCCGCATAGCCCAACTTCCGCTTTGAATGGCGACCGCGCTGCCGCTGCTGTCGCCACCGCCCCACAGCCACTGCGGCCGCTGCTGCCAGCCCTGCTGCTATCACCTGCACCGCAGCAGCCGCCTGTGCTGCCCCCGCTGCTGCCTGTGCTCCCACTGCCGCCCGTTCTGCCACCCGGGCCATGGCTGCCACCGCCATTGCTGCCGCTGCCACCATGGCTGCAAGTCATGCATGCGCATTTGCGAAATGTGTCTCCTACATCACTAAAAAATCATGCCGCTAAGATCTGAGGCCAGAATATGGGTTGTGTGAAGTGTAAGAGGGCTGACTGTACTTTATTTTTTCCTTTATTTCCAGGGTTTATTTCTTTATTCCCATGGCATCTTATGCATATATTTCTTCTGTTTTTTATTATTTCTTTCTGATTTTGTTTATCAAAGAACTTCTGGTGTAGTTATAATGGAGTTTTACGGAGTTGCCGGTCCCTTTTGGAGCACTTCTTAAAATGGATTGCAGCTATACACTTACAATAGCCTGTGTCTTCTGTTCTCAATGATGATCTATCTTCAGATGATCTTCCCTCAGGTGTCTACTTATCTGCTCCCTAAGTATGTCAGAGTCCATTATCCTCTTTCTACTGTAGGCATTTCCCTCTCTGTGAGGAAGAAATGCAGGTTCCAAGTGTTTATTCAAACATCTTCACAGGTTCACACAGGTTCACAGGTTATTCTGAGTTGGAAGGGACCCACAGGATCATCTAGTCCAACTCCCAAGCAAATGCCCACCCAGGGATGGAACTCACAATCCTTGAGCCATAGGCACCACTCTCCATCCATCTGAGACTCCCATCGTCTACACCATGACACTGAGTTCCTCATCCAGTCTTTTCTTAAACACCTCCAGGAATGGTGACTCCACCACCTCTCTGGGCAAACCATTCCAATGAGAGATCACTCTCTCTGTAAAAAAGCTCTTCCTAACATGCAGCCTAAACCTCCCCTGGTGTAGCTTAAGGGGAGACCGGGACTGGTCAAGATAGTAGTCAAGATATTGGCCCTCTAAGCCACCTGGGCACACTGTTGGCTCATATTAAGTCTTCTGTCAACCATTACTCCCAAATCGCTCTCCACTTCACCACTCTCCAGCCACTCGTCCCCCAGTGGATAGTGATGCATGGGATTGTTATGTCCAAAGTGAAGAACCCGGCATTTTGACTTGTTAAATCTCATGCTATTAGAATCTGCCCATTTCACTAGCTTATCAAGGTCCCTCCGAAGGGCCCTCCTACCCTCCCGCAGTTCAACATTTGCCCCCAGCTCAGAATCATCTGCAAGCGTGCTAATGGTAGACTCAATTCCCTCGTCCATATCATCAATAATGATATAAGCAGTCCCAGGCCAAGCACTGATCCCTGTGGGACTCCACAAGGGACTGGCCACCAGCAGGATATGGCACCGTTTACCAACACTCTCTGAGTTCGCCCATCCAGCCAATTCCTAACCCAACACAGGATGCTCCTATCTAATCCACACTCTGAGAGTTTCTTCAGAAGTTTACCATGGGAAACTGTTTCAAAGGCTTTGCTAAGGTCCAAGTACACAACATCCACGACCTTTCTCTCGTCAACCAGGTGAGTCACCAGTTCATAAAAGGAGATCAGATTGGTCAACATTTCAAACAAGGTCATAATGGTGTTGGGTTACAGGTTGGAATTGACGATCTCCAAAGTCTCTTCCAACCTTGCTGATAATGTGATACTGCGATAATGTGAGATTTTTTATAGATGGACAGAGTCACAAACAAATGTCACACTCAGACTAATAAGCTCAGGTCTTCAGAATGCAAAATGATACCACACTCCCTATCTCAAAAATATTTTTTTTTTGCAAAAACTTTTGCACTTTTTCAGGAAGTCTGAAAATGTGTCTCAGTATAACCTTCTCCCCTTAAAGTACTAATCACTGACTTTCAAAAACATGGCTACTATAAATGCTGACATTGTATTATCTAGAAGGAAGAATATTTGATAACTAGAAATAGAGCTATGTGATCATCATTTTGAAGAAGCTACACTAGCCATTTGAATTCAGGAATCCTGGGAAATACAGTTTTTAATACTCACTAGGAAGTAGGAAAAATACCAAGTTATTGTCTTTATAGAGATTAGATATACTGGACAAGATTAATACAAATGTAATGAGACTCCAGAAGCTGGATTTGGGAGCTAGACAAACTATGAAGTGTTTTAAGATTCAACCACAACATGAAAGGTGAACTTATTTAAAGGATAATAATAAAAAGGCATAGTAGAAGTCTTGCATTATTAGAAGGCATAAAATTTGTCTGATAAGCTGCAATTTCACTTGATAAAATCATTGTTAGCTACTTCACAAACACCTGTAAGCGGGGTTTTACTGCCTTGCAAACATGAGGAGAATAAGCACACTCTGTGGGGTGTTTATTAACCCACTCAACCACGTCAACAAACTGTAACTCTGTGGCAACAAACTGCGGCAACCTAAACTTTGTGTCACATCACAGAAATTGTTTGTGTAAACATCATCAAAAACAGTTCTCATTGATCCCCAATGTTCCTGCTAGGGTAGGCTGAAAATATTTTGGCTAGAACATTAATTCCCTTGAATTGTTAACGTTTAGAGTATATTTGTACATGACTAAACCAGACTGGAGTGATGAATTTTGCTGTCTAACAGAGGTGGTTTACCTCAGCAAATAATTTCTCACATTAATAATCTTTCTTATAGGAGTTGGGTGACCTTGCATAAACATATTCACTCCTTCTATCAAAAATTAAAACATACAGCATGGTTTGACAATCAATCATTTTCCTTACTACCACATAATAGAAAGAAGGTGCAAATTCCAAACATGTTGCATAAATTATGCATGTTTTCTATACACTACCGAGTTCTGAGAACATATGCATTTCTCTAGCTTCTAATTGGTTTTTTTACAGGCAAGATGTTTCCCACTGGGAAGCAGTTAAGACAGACAGTTGTCCCCGTGCCAACATAACCCCAACCCACTAATAAATCCAAAATAAATGCAAAAGGATTCCATCTCTTCACAATATAGACAATCTTTTAATTTTTTTCCTTGGTAATACAGGAATTGAGTCATATTGCATTTGGTAAAGATGAACCTCAAGAGCCTGTAACTGTAGGAAAGATACTGTTATATGTAATACAAAGTCTTACAATAAGAAAAGCTGAAATTCAGCATGCATTAACAAGAAATGGAATGGTTTTGAGAGTGTGATATGTTCAAGAGCTTGAACATGTTCTCAAATATTAATTGGCAATACACACACCTCAATAAGAGAGAAAGAACAAATTAGCCAATGAATTCATACTCTAAAGACTACTTAACAATATGTAAGAACTGCTTTGCAAAAGCCCTGTTATATCTGCTCAGAAAAAGAATCCAAATCAAGTATTTAAAGCTAGTGAACAGGAAATCTGGCTTTCAAAACCAATTCCAGTATTTAAAATAAAGGATCATACACAGCATAAAGAAAAATAGGTATCCTACTAATTTCAGTAAATATTAGCAGGATCATGTAGTATAAGAAAAAAAAAAAAAAGTGTTGGTTTTTTTTTTTTTAATGAGAATAATAAAAAAGGAACCACTGAAAAACTCTCTCAAAAGATGACTGACATTGAATAATGTCTTCAAAAGGAAAAAAAACATATAACCAAAACCAAATCCCCTGTGTTTTAAGTATGGTTTTATGCTATTGAGATCAAATCTTTATCCTTGATCTTAACTAGTGTTCCTATCACAACTTCGCTTCTGTATTTATGATAACACAATAGTAGTAACTTTTGATTTCAAGTAATCAAACCCATAATTTGAAATCGAGTATTTTATTCATGGTGGAAGTTGAAATACATGTTTGTAAACAATTGTCCTTCTGAGTTAATTCATTCTCCAAATATCACCCACAGAGTTACTAACCCTGACCTATTACTCTGGAATAAAGCACACAACAGAACTCAGTATGTAAAATGTGTGAAAGCAAACATAACATAATAACCTAGGTCATTAGGGTTTATTTATGGCTACTTGATAATCTGAGTCCAAAAATTTCATAACAAGCATGCAGAAAAGCCTTTTTTTGTCATACCCCAGCTGTCTAGAAGCTTTAAATGCAAACAAGCCAGTCAACCACCACAGTGTCTTAATATGGCAAGGATATGGAATATAATCCTCTACAAAACTACTTACATACTAAATTTAGCATTCATTATTTCAACAGTTGATGGAAGAGTATTTCATAAAAAGCTAAAAGAGGCAAAGGAGAGGGATAAATAAAGATATGATTTACAGTCTGATTTGTATGGAGACTTTAGTAAAACTGAAAATCTTTGAAAATATGCTAACCTTTGTCTAATCACAGAAACTTAGGTTTCAGCCCAGACTCAAATAACTTATAACCAGAAGCAAACAACTATATCAAATGCATAATTGTCTTCTATTTTGTATTTGGAATTGTATAATGTGACAACAATTCAAAAAGTGGATGAGATTCAGCTACTTTAACAAAGGGAGCTAATACCGAAGAGACTCTCTCACACCACAGGCTATGACCCACTTGACTGCCACATTGGACTGTGAGGTGTAATGGCTGAGTTCTAGAAGAGCAGCATTACCAGTGTATCTGAATTCCAGATAAAGTATCCACATTTTTATTCCTTACTTCCCTGACACAAGCATCAGCTAAGAGACATTTTTATTGTTTCTAGACATGCAAAATTGCACACACACTTTTGATCTCATCATTAGGCACAAACCTTTATTTTCTACTATTCACCTAATTTAATAGCACTTTAAAATTATGTCAGTAACAATTTTGCTCATGTTCATTCTGATCTTAGACTTAATAGGTTCATCCTAGCTATCTTCAGTCAACTAACCGTGATATCCACATTAACTCTGTTTTTGTTCTATATTCCTGTCACGATTATAACATCTAATATCTGAACCACTTTCTGCAGTTACCTGTTTTCTGTTTAATTATCCAAGAAATGCTAAGTTTAGTAGTTCAGCTGTGAGTTTAATTTTAAAGGGACACATGAATCAGTTCTCATGTGTGGCAAAAATCAGAAGAAATGTGTGGCACAAGATGACTCCTTGGCTACATGCTCCCCTTAAATAAAGAGAGGGCTGGGGAGCTAATAACAAGTACTACCTTTGTTTTAGCACTGCAGCTAAAAATTGATCTCCAGCGTGTCTCCATGCAGAACAACTGCACCCAGCTGACTAGAATGGGATGGAGACAGTGGTACTCAGAGCACAAAGGAGACCTCTTGCAGGAAGAAGACCCTACGTCTGAAGTCTCTTATTCCTTTTCAAAAATAAATCTTTTATTCTGCAAAACAGCAGCATGGTTCCCAGGATCACAGGATATTCTGAGCTGGAAGGGATCAACCTTGACTCTTTACCCAATCTAATATTAGAGCAAATCATCACCATATTGCAACTGTTTTCTCAAGTCATTCAGAAAATATGAGGAGACCTAATGTGAGAGAGCCTCTGGAGATTTACTCAGATTCAATTACAAAAAAAGTAAAATTTCTCCTTAAAAGCCAACAATATCTCCTACTCAATAGAGGCATGTAGATACAAGATCAATACTAGCCCTGCATTACACTCTGTTATAGCTTCAGGGCTTTCTATCTGTATCGAAAAAGTAGATGGACCATCATATCTCCCCATCTTTTGCACTACAGCAAAATCACAAACCCTTATCTTAGGACCAGAAATTTTTTCTTCTGCTCTGTGTTTTCTGGTGCCCAGAGGAACAGCTAGAAAGTGCACTCATTGTAACTTTCCATATGGAAAAAACTGCATTTAATTCTGAAGGTTCAGTCCAATTTTGAGTGTATAAAATAAACTGACTGGTAGAAGACTGTTTAGACTTGTCTCTCTATTTATTTTAAAGTTTAGACAGTCTATTTGATTAGAATTTATTTAATTTACTTTGAATAATTTACAGAAAGTACTTCACAGATTATTGTGAGTTGGAAGTGACCCACAAGGATCATCGAGTCCAACTCAAACCACACTACTGCCTACCCGGCAGGAATCGAACCCTGGTCTCCCACATGGCAGACGGAGACACTCACCAGTGTACTAAAGTGGATTTTCACCACTGTACTAAAGTGGATTTGACTTAATTCCTGAAGACAAACTAAAAATGTACTTCAAATTAAAAGCAAGTAAATAAACAAAAGAAGAAGGAAAGAGGGAAAATGCTGGGAACTCAGAAGGGAGCTAGAAATATTGTGAAAGCAGAAGTGGTAATGAAGCAGAGAAGACTGGAGAGAAGTTGACATTACTGGAGGGCTCTCTCAGAAAACAACCAAATGTTTAGTGCAGTGCAAGAAGAAAGGCAGATGAAGTTTAAAGATGGAATTCTGCACCAAGCCAGGCTTCATCCCTTCTATCCTTTGTGGAATATTTTTTTTTGATAAAATTCTCTCTTTTTAATGCAAATGTTTCAGACCCCCCAAAATTCTCCTCATGTATCCACACTGCGTTTTCTGGCTTGAATAAGTTTGTTAGTAGATAAACACTGCTGCTGCCTCATGCTTGAAAAGTTTTGAACGTAACTGACTGTCAATGATATGATGATTTATAATGCAATCTGCTGCTACTTCTGCTGCTGCAGATAACTCTAATTTGCCCCTATTGTATTAGATATGATGAACTTGACAATCGTTTTCAATTTTTCTCTTTGACTTTCATTCAGGTTGATGGGGCCACTAAACGTAAATTGTCATTGTTCTCCCCCTAAAGCAATAAAGGAACAGGAGCTTGTTTTACAAGAAGCAGTTGGCTCTTTCCAAAAGACTCATTTAATGTGTAATGAAGTTTCTGCCAAACAAAATATTTAGTAATAGTGCAAAATTAAAGTTTTGGTTTCAATCTTTGTGTTTTACTGAATCATATACTGGCCAAGTGCTGCTACATAGAAAAGAAGATACGTGACAGAGAAAAAACAGCCTACAGACATAATGGACACCGCACCAACTGGTTGAGATTACAGTTTCATATTCTGGTCATAATCAAACCTGGAGGCTTTGGCTTCTCTTGGGAAGATACGTGGAAGAGAACAGGATGTTCAGGGTTTCTGTTTTGAGAGAAAGCTATTAAAGAATGTAAAGAGAGAGAAAAGACATAAGTAATTACAAAAATGAGTTTAAAGAAATGTTTCCTAGACAAGCAAGTACCGTATGACAACTCTTCAATTTATAGCTCAACTAGTTCAATTTATAGCAACTACTCAGAAGGTAAAATAATTGTTTATTACTAGCCATAGACATAAACAAATCAATCTAAAAGCGATACATATTAGATGATGAAAAACAGCCTTTGTGACTTTGAATAACGCAGCTTCCAACTCCTCAGCTGCAGTCTCGCTCCATATGAAAGAAAGGTAATCACACCTGCTTCTGTTCTAACTTTCTTCAGTGTGCACAAAAAAAAAATGTAAAATGTAAAAATTATGTATTTCCAGTCCACAGAATAGGGGTTTTTACAGAATTGTATCTGTTTCCTTATCTAGCAGTTTTCATAATAGCTGCAATACAGTTGTAATGTCAGTCTACCTGCCACATGAAGACTGTCTCACCTATCACCAAAAGCACTGGCATCAAAGTTTCAGTAAATAAACTCTGTTCTGTGGGTAAGAGATAAGAAACAGATTTAAAATTTGATGCTCAGCAATTCGAACAGCTAGCCGGTAGAAAAGTGATTTCTAGATTTCCCTGCTAAACATATTTAATAGGGAAATCACTGAGAAGGAAGAACTCCACACTGTCATTTACAGTTACCTTTTTGACTCTAACTGCATTTCAAGAATCATGTAATTTACAGTATCACACTTTCTGTTTATGAGAATTAATTCCAACATAATTCATCCACAATAAACTATACTATTGTAGAACTTAATTTAGTTTCAGGTAATATGAAGAAAAGTTTTAAAAAACAAACATTGCAGAAACTTGGGCCAAGTTTTGGGGAGGATTCACTAATTTTCTCCTTTTCCCCAGTTCAGTCATAACTAGAAATCGTGCTTTACATTTGTTGTTATAGTATAAGATATCACCTCCAACAACATAAAGAATGATTTTATAAACTATGTGGACTGCACAAGGTGTTGAGAGGAACAAACACTATTTGATGGGCACCTGTTACAGTAATTCAGGATTGGAAAGCATTAAGTTATTGTTTCTTCCATGCAGATAAATTATGAGAATGTATAGCTAGACCTTAAGCATACATTTCAAAAATTTTACTTTCTTGGAAACAGGAAATATTTTTATTAGTCCAATTATATGGATTTTTTTTTTTTTTAAGTGCATAGGATTATTTTTTTAACAATTTGTTCATAAAGCTTGTCAGAAAAAAACAAAAGATTTGCCATTTAGAGGGAAAAAGCAAGCAATCCTATAAAATGTCTTCAATAGAAGTTAATTTCTGCTGTATAATTAATACACGAGCACATCAATTAAGCAAGCTGCATCATTTCACCCTTAAAGGCTGGAGTTACTGATGAAGAGATTTGGGTTGGAGACAAACGTGAAACTGATTACAGATTCTAACAGCCAGAACAGTGAAGGTAGTATTATGATGTGGAAAAATGCCTGCAGTTACATACAGATAGGGCATGAGGCAAAAATTTAACAAGATAAAGTCCTTTTGAATGGGGCCTACCCTTCAGACAGAATTTTACTTTTACTCTCCAAGTCGAATTTCAAAGCTGCTCTACCTCTTCTGATTTATTCATTTACGGACAGAAACTCTGCAGTGATCTGCAGTGATCTGTGGCCGACACTATATGGATTGCATTTCTCTACAGCAGGTAAAGTGGGAGCTCTGAGTATATATGAATAATATTTTCTCAGTCTTGAAACTCAAAGATCAGTTTAAACCCAAACCCATCAATTCACTTTAACAGCTCTCAGAGACCAACAAGTAAGAATCACAACTGCATATACAGAACCACAGCTCATGTGCACAGGTATAAGCTTCACACTTTTTTCCCCAAATTTAATGGAAAGAAAAAAATCTTTCATTCAGTGTAAAAAGCAAATGAAATTTATTGTTTAGCAAGAATATTGTTTAGTATAACTGCTTTGTGTCAATATACATTGCTTCAAAATTTAAATGTCTTTCATTTCCTGAAAGCAGAGGTAAAACAAAAGAGAATATTTGACTGAGAAATACGCATAAAATTATAACGTAGCAACAGTGCATCAACAGAGCACAAGCTACACATTCCTAGAAACATGATGTCATACATGTATTTGCTATTACCTTTAGAAGTTTTCTGATGATTCCTTACACATATGTTACTACTCCTGAGATACATGATGATTACAGTTGACATACAAAATTGTAATTCATCTTCTTTTGTCCACTGTGTTATTTGTAAAGAGAGAAAGGGAAAAAAAACCCCAAAACAACAAACCCACACGCTTATTTTGGTGGCTTGTTTAATGTGCTAAAACCCATCTGAGGTAATCCCTGCTCCACAGTGGTTCCCAGTGGGAGATGTAAGCTGGCAGCAATACAAGTATTCCCCAAAAAAACTGCATCTGAGACATCTCTTTTAAAACCTACTCTAAGAACAAGGAACTGAGCTCTTCATAAAAAAAAACAAAAAAAAAAAAGAAAAGAAAAGAAAAGTATTTTTCTATATGCAGTTGCCAGTATGGTTCCTCAAGTTAACAGCAGAAAATGAGAAATCCCTTGTGCCTTTATGTGATAACATTTAAATGGTAAATTGTTGAAAGAATTGTTGAAAAATGAACCGCCTCACATGCGTGAACTGAGTAAATGATTTGTCTCCAGAGTTGGCCTCTGGGGTTTCAATCTTGCAATGATTTTAGCTATAAGTAAGATTTCTGCTTTCTGTAATCTAAGCACCAGATGAAGATTTTGGAGATCTACATACCTTCATCAGGACAGTTACATATCCTGTGTTTTATTTTCTCAATGAGATTATGCCAACTAATTTTATGAATATAAATTTTCAGGCAGTAAAAGGTACTACTTAAACCAGAAACACCTTAAAATCTGGTGTTTCTACTCACTGCTCTATCAAACAAATAAAACAAAAAAATGCACACAAACCAGTATCTGAACATGTCACAATGTATACAGCTCCTCTGAACTGCTGCAAGCACTACATGAATTCTGCAATATGTACAGAGTTTGAAAAATGGAATTATTATTACAGCTTTTATAGACACATAAAAGCAATACAGTGACGAAGAACTTCCCAGCCATTCATGGCGCAGCTCTGCTACTGAAGCAGTGTAGTTAAAGAAATCATCTTTTCTAAAGAGGTGCTTTCATATGCGTACTTTGCTGACAGCATCATAAATGTATTCTGATTAAAAAAAATAAAGGAAAGAAAAAAATCCTCACTAATTCTCCTTGGTCGTTATCATTTCCTTCTTCCCTTCATTGCCTAAAAACACACAGACCAGCATTTCTAGACATGACACATAACGGCTCAGCTCTGAGATCCATGTGTGGTATATTTAACTGCAATTTTTATTCGATTCACTGTGGGTGCAGACACTTAGCTTTACACACCAGATCTGAAAGCATTGGTTATAGTTCAGACAAAACCATATCACTAGGTGGGAAAGCATAATATCAGAACTGGTGAAAGACTGTGTTCTTTTTAGATTGTACTACACAGTAGAAATAGAAGAAATATTCAAAAGGCATTGAAAGAGAGGTGGTATGGTGCAGGTTTTTTTGAGAAACAGAACTGTAAGATAAAGAGAGAAAAGGGAATTTAGCTGTCATGCAAAGAGTTGGACTGCCTGCGTTAGAGACGGTTTTCATTTATAGAGAGAACTGCAACCAGCAGAAAACATAGCATGCTTATTTGAAGTTAATAGCATAATTTAACTTAAAAAGTACTTCTGAAAATCAAAAAAAGTCAATATAGCTGTCACAATTTAACTAATCTTTCCAATCCTCATTCGTGTGAGAGAAAAATAATGTATAGGGAAGTTCAACCCAAAATCTTCATTCTGAGACATTGTGTGTGTTATCTAATTTAAATACTTGCAGTCATTTTGTTGTTGAACATATCATTAAGAATAAACAGCCATACAGTCATCCCTTGATTATTGTGGGGCCACGGGTCTCTCCCCCGGTGAAACCCTTGCTCCGTGATCACAGAATCACAGAATATTATGAGTTGGAAGGGACCCACAAGGATCATTTAGTCCAACTCACCATCTAACACCCGTACAGAGACCGAAAGCACATCCCAGAGCGTAACACCAACCTAGATCCCTCACAGTCTAGCAGGCCACTCCGAGCCGGAAGGGGCCCAGGGTCATCCAGCCCTACACCCCCCAGCTAGACCATGTCACTAAGCTCCTCGTCCAGTCTTCTCTTAAACACCTCCAGGGATGGCGACTCCACCACCTCCCTGGGCAGCCCATTCCAATATGCAATTACTCTCTCTGTGAAAAACCGCTTCCTAACGTTAAGATTGAACCTCCCCTGGTGTAGCTTGAGGCCGTGCCCTCTCGTTCTGGTGTCGTCAGCCTGGAAGAAGAGGTGATGATAGGCAGCTCATTAATATGCAAACCTGCCCCGCCTGCTGCCCTGCCCTCTGCAGTCCTGCAGCCCTGGGCGTGGTCCTGGCACCTCTCCATGCCCTCTGATGGGTCACGGCAGCCAAGGGAACCTCTTCTGACCTCTCCCTGAGCCCAAGGAATCCCCCAGAGTTCCCTTCGGCAGGGACTAGGGCACGGAGATTCCTGGCTTTCCTGACTTATGCAGCAGGGCCAACGTTTGCCATTTCTAGGCAGAGGTGGTGGGGGTGGGGGGCAGCAGCCACCACTTGTGTCTTCAGGATGGCGATGCAGGCTGGTACTTGCCATTTCTGGGAATAGGAGGGTGGCAGGGTCCAGCAGCTGCTTCTGGTGAGGGCTAGCACTCAACATTTCTGGGTAGTAGGGGCCCCAGGATGGTGGCACAGGCTGTCTCTTGCCATTTCTGGGCACGGGGGGCAGCAGGGGGCTGGCAGCCACCTACACACCTCTGGAATGTGCCAGAGTTGACTGGGGAGGTGAGGTTGGTGGGGATAACTTGCATATTAATGACTGTCAGTTTAGTGCAGGCACAGTCATGAATGCACCATGAAACAGACTTCTGTTATCATGGAGAAAACACTCCGTGAAGAAGTGAACCCATGAGAGAGGTAGTATGAATTACTGAGGGTTAATAGTAACTGTATTCCAAGAACTATACCTTTAAAGGGTGTTCTTGGTGTTTCAATTCTCAGACATCAAATACCTTTTAAAACAGAAATGGCAGTGGTATTTGGTAAAGCATCTAGTTTGCCAAAACAGCATTTAAGCAAAACCAAGTTTCTTCTGTTCCTAAACAGGTTCACAGGTTATTCTGAGTTGGAAGGGACCCTCAGGATCATCNAATCTTGTGTTCTACTGAATTTTAGTTCTATACTGGCAGCCCCAGCTGGAGCTGGGGATCACTGGTCTTCTTGTTTTCTATATGCAGAGACAAAAGTCATGATGCTGATGGAAATTTTGTATCTGTATGCATTTAGTCATTCCTTAGGGGCCTGATTTACCAAATTATCATACAGATTAACATGCAGTCAGGGTATGCATCCACATTTTTTTCCTCTGGGATGAAAAGGGTTAGAAAGGGGGAAAGTCTGGAATATGAAGGTCTTGTGTTAGTTGCAGTGTCAGAATATGAGGAGTTGATGCTTGCGTCCAGCCCTGGGGCTTTGTGTAGCCAAAGCCTCAGGTTCAGTTCTAGGACATGATTTTGATCTGTTGTTTTTTGCCTAGTTTTCTGTGCAAGAATGTCAATTTAAAACAAAATGTATTTAAGAGAAAACAAAATGCTTTTTTAAAGTGTCAAATATGAAGCGCTATTTTCAACATTCTTTGTTTTTGTTTCATTTTTCCACCTATGCAAAATACTCTTCTTCTGTTCCTGTTTAGCAACATGAATTTCAAAATACTAACCTGAAAGAAAATGCTCTGGATCAAATCCTTCAAACTTTTCAATGGCTCTGAATTTCATAAGTTACATCAAAAATAAAAAGAGAAAAAAAATCTCTTGCAGTTACAGGCTTTGTGGTTGCACATTGTTCTGCTAAACTGAGTGTAGAAGTGGGATAATGTTTTTTAATACATGTAAACATAGTACTAGTTAAACAGAGCTAACATTACAGCACTGTAAAACATAATCTCATAAGTTAATGTATGATAGCAATGGGCTTGTACAGTTTTGTGGGGAATAATAGCAAAGAAAACAGAAGGAATGATGGGTCCTGTCCATGAGGGTCACATGCTGAACAGGAAAGGGCTGCAGAAGTGCAGTTTCACCCTCCACCTGACTGCTGCTTGCAACTGAAAAAGCTAATCCTAGTCCTCCTCATTTCCCAGCACTCCTGCAGCTAGGAGATAGTTGGTTCTTACTGATTAGTGGAAAATAACATTTTTTCTTTTCCTTTTAAGGGATACAAGATAAGCAACAGGAAGTGCAAGGAATAAGGGCTGGGAGCATCCTTGTTGGCAGCAGCCTGTAATTACATCAGATTAGGTATAATGTGATATTTATGCCCGAGGTCCTCTGAAGTCTTAGCATGGCCCATTACATTCTGGTAGACAGAGAAGAGAGAAAGGGAAAGCCCAGGTCTTTACAAGAATTGCTGAACTACATATCTAGGTGATGGAATTGGAGATTACGAGAGCCATTTGATATACAGGACAGTCAATGCACCACAAAATCCCCAGTAAATCCACGGGTCAAGCCTACTATTAGCAGTATCCTAAAGAAAATTGACACTTTAGCAACATAAAGTTTGTTTAAACCCAAAAGTTCCTAATCTGAGGATACATGTACTCCTAGGAATGCTCATATGACTGAACTAGAATTAACTTAAAGTATATCTCATCTACCAACCAGCCACTGTCCTCTGTGCTGCAATAAAATGAGGTTTCAAAACTGCTACTATGAATTCTTCCTTCTCGCTGTTTACTCTGATGCTGCCTCTACCATCATGACTTGGAAGACTCATAAATCACTCTAATAGCTCTATTTACTGGGCCAGGCAATTACTGGTTGTACATGACCACAGATGGCTTTAGTAAGAAGCTACAAGTACAAACACACCAGACTTAGCTCTCCTGCTTTAAGCTTCAGCCTAATCACAGATGATACCTGAGAATTTGTCCAGCACACTAATAGCAAGAGAAAAAAAATAGGTTAAAAAAGCATCTTTTTCTCTGATGCTCCCAGCAACTTTCAGGGTATTAATCAGTAGCTGTCATAGCTACAGAGATTAGGACAGGTGAAGACTGGTACTGGTAATACAGTATAACTACTACACTTATTCTACAGATGAAATGTAAACCATGCTGTGAACCTCTCTCTTCCAGATACCACTAAATAAACTGCAGTGGGAAAAAATTTAATATATATTAATTGTTCCCTCTCAGTGTAGTTTGTCTCTTTTTTCTTACTTATTTTACTCCAATAGACTGACAGATCTTTCAAGGATTTAGCATCTAGCAGTCTGTTAAACTGACAATAGTGAAAGGCTGAGGATGACAGTGGACAAGGCAAAGAGAAAGGAAAAAGAAATATACTTGCATAACACCTAAAAGAACTCCCTCCCCCAGCTTCGGGTAAAATTTAATCTGCGCATCAGTTTCTACATAGAGACTATAAATCCAAGTTATATAGCCACATTCCAAATGCACCAAGGGGAGCCGCTTCTCTTTTTTCCCTGATAAGGTGTCCCTTTCTGCCACTACAAGATGAGTAAATTACTTCACCTGTCTAACTGATCCCCAGTATTCAGCTTGACACTGACAATGGCAGTGCACCTCTTAGTGTGATGGACAAGTGATTGGCAGCATGGCATTTGCTGCTTTCTATAATAAGTTGGTTATTATACAATGATGTTGACAATCTAGAGAGACTGCAAATATTAAAGTGTAACGAGGTACAGGTTTGAAAAAGAAAAAAAAACAAAACAGGTTATAGGTGAAGTGTGACCCTGAATAAATTTTATGCCAAAGGCTTCCTTCATTTTGAAACGAAAAATATCAAATCTTAAGTATGACATTTTTTCTTAGGAGCAATTTTTTTTTTTTTTAATGTGTAGCCACCAAATGTCAATTCTGAGTTTTCCCATTAACTAAGCACAAGATTGCAAGTCACTGCCTTGATCAGCCTCTCAGGCATCTTTAAAAGCAAAAAAGTCTGACCAACTATATGCACAGTCTTTGTTAAGAATACTTCTTCTGCAGCCATAATAAACCACCACTTTGGTACAACTATTTCATTCTTTCGCCCATGTTTCTACTGCATCTCTCCCTTCTGTACAAGCACCACTCTGGAACCAGTGTCACTGTACTGTCTCAGACAAAAGCTTCACCAGCTATTAGCAACTGGAACTCTGAATGGCCTTGGTATATAACAGAGAACATGAGCCTGTAGGCTATAAAACTTACTGTCAAACCCCAGAAAATGGAAAAAAGAATAAACAGAATACAGATACAGAATTTAGGAAATGATAAAAAAAAATTAGGCAAATTACTTTTTCATTTAAATCCAGCATCTTGTTTCCAGCTGTTACCAGTATCATGCAGAATAAACTCAACGTACCCATTAAGTACCTTTCAGGTGAGCTCATCCCTCTCATATTTTTACCCTTATTTTTAATAGCGAGAACTTACTTTAAGCTTTTACATTGGAAATGCATCCCCAATATTATTCTTGTTATTGTTACTTATTATAAGGATTTGGATCCTTGATCATCACTTAAATGTTTACAATGTTAAGGAGACTAAGTGCCGGGTTCTTCACTTTGGNTCACACAGTCTCGGAGTGGCCTGCTAGACTGTGAGGGATCTAGGTTGGTGTTATGCTCTGCGATGTGCTCTCGGTCTCTGTACGGGTGTTAGATGGTGAGTTGGACTAGATGATCCTTGTGGGTCCCTTCCAACTCATAATCACAGAATCACAGAATCACAGAATATTATGAGTTGGAAGGGACCCACAAGGATCATCTAGTCCAACTCACCATCTAACACCCGTAAAGAGACCGAGAGCACATCGCAGAGCATAACACCAACCTAGATCCCTCACAGTCTAGCAGGCCACTCCGATATTGTGTGATTCTGTGATTCTGTGTGAACTTCCCAGTGTGACCATTCTAGAACACTCTGTCAGTCACACTCCCATCACCAGAGACTGTCACTGCTGGGACGAAGGCCCCTTCACAGCAGGCAGCTCCAGGGACCCAACAGCTGACCCATCTTGACTCCTCACACACCTCACTCCCACAGTCAGACTGGGTTTCATTGTTGGTTCAGCCCCAGGTTTCCCACAGGAGTTAGAGATGTCTCATTCCAGAAAGCCTTTTATTCCTGCCACAGTAACACAGAAATAGCCCGAGGTAATACCTACAAAAAGGGACCCCAAACAAAGGACATCTTGGGATTTTATACCCTTATGGTCCAAGTGCTCAAAAGTCTTGCTCTTTATCCCAAGTTCTCAACTTCTGCTGGGTCTCAGGAGCATTACAACCTGTCTGAGTTGGTCTTTTGCCTCGGTCTCAGGCAGCTCATGGTCTCCTGCCACAGCCTTGTCTTCCTGTCCCCACCAGAGCCCAAGCTGCAGTTCTCACAGCAGCTGCATACCAAGCAACCTGCACAAAAAGTATTCTTCAACTATGAGCTTTCTAGGAGTTTATGTTTTTTTTTATTGTGTTAAATTGTAATATATGACAGCACCAAATTGTTGCTATTTTCTATGTGAGCATTTCAACCTGGAGCGTTTTACTGTGAGGAAACATAGACAATGCCTCCAAATTATAAACCCTGAATATTATGATGTGACACCCTAACAGGTAGCACTTTAATTATATTGTTTACATAAATATTAATTGACTTTCCCTTTCCTTTAACCATTATACATAGGTCTTGTTCACCAAATGACACAATATGAATTTTACATGGTGTTCTAATTAAATAGCTAATCTTGGTCCCAATGGTTACATTTGTCCTAGTAATCCAAACAGCAGCAGGTCACAGCCTTGAACTCTGACACATATGTATTAGCATGGTCAAATTGTTCACTAGCCTGTCCACTGTCCATTGTTTAAACTGTGAAAAATTCCTATAATCTCTTAACATGATTCAAGCTGTCAGTACGTCCTGAAACCTCTCCTGGCAGGCAATCTGTTCTGAGGACAGAGAACAGACAAACACTGATGGTGGACAAAAAATGTATGGCTGTGTTCAGTGCTGTGACATTTGAAGAACAGAATTTGCTAAATCCTTTTATTCTAGAGAAATGGGAATACATGCTTTAAATCAATG
Source organism: Pitta sordida (assembly GCA_013390025.1). NCBI lineage: Eukaryota > Metazoa > Chordata > Aves > Passeriformes > Pittidae > Pitta > Pitta sordida. The sequence continues at coordinate 53,466 of WEKX01000892.1, forward strand.
TTTAAGGAGTAAGCCTTAATTGTCCTTATAATGCCCAAATTGTTTTTAAATCACAAAATAAATGCATAGTGCAATTTTACTAAAAAACTTCAATATCTAATTTTGACATGCACAGCTTGAAGTTTTTTGGCAAACAGAAGGCTAATTGTTGATTCATGACGTTACATTTAGGAAAAACTCCAAGATTTTAGTCATAAGACCTGCTGAAAGAAAAAAATAACGAAGCTTAGAAATTATCATATTGTATGTTGAGATTACACCATTAAAAATTCATGTATGTATGAATAGCTGATAAAATAATGTCTTAAAAAAACCCTAATCCATAGTAATTATTTATCCACAAATTTTATAATCCAACCTTTAAGTTTACAACCACTGGTTTTCACCACACATTGCAACCTCTACAGATCTGCATCAAGCCATATACAATACATGGTTCAAAACTGCAATATGCTTAGGAACATGTGTTTGAATAGCTTCTAAATATTTTTAAACATTAGCAGATATTTACTAATATTAATTTCTTATAATAATAATTTCATTATAATAATTTCTTATATATATAGCTGTTACTAATACATATATGCACACAGAGACACATATACATACATAAACAGAAATACTTTTCTGATGTAAGTTTAGTGGCATAAAAGTCACTGAATTAAAAGAATGCTGAAACAAGCAGTTACACACTCTAAATGACTGCTTCAATGTGAAATCCAGTCTCAAAAAGCTTGCACAGTGATTTGAAATCTATCATTTTTTTTCCATTCCAAGTTATATTTTTCAATTCAGTGGGCCTCAAGCTTTTCAACAAACTGGATCAATTTGAAGCTACTCATTCAAAAGAGCATCTTAAATGCCAGTCTTAGAATTTGACATGACAAAAGAGACAAAGAGTCATCTTCATTTCCAGGACCAATCAGCTGTGTGCACAGGCCCACATCAGTGCAGGCCCCTGTACTGTGCTGTTCACATTACTC
>WEKX01000893.1:0-13640 GCA_013390025.1 Pitta sordida
TTTTTTTTTCAGAGAATTACTACAGAAATTATTAATTTTACAAAATATCAAAGAAAAAAATAAGTGCATTTTCAGTTAGATGTTTTTACATTGCCTTGTAGTGTGTGCAACCAAGTCAAGGGAATTGTTTTTCCTCTGTGATTCACATATTTGTGCACAATGTTTTATGTGTAATAATGAGGCTCACTTTGTTCATTTTCATTAGCCACACAGACAGCAGCATGAAAGAGATATAAACAAAAGATGCTTTAATGTGAGTAAAAATATACCAGCTACTAGAATAAAGACTGCCTTAGAAAACAGACTTATTGTGTGTCTGATGTGCTAGGGAACAGTGTGTTGACTTTGTGTATCATTATTTTTCTTCCTAGTAGGATTAACTTGCCACAGGAGCTTCTCTGCCCCTTGGTAACCAGAGTGTTGTTGTTATTGCTATTGTATGTTTCTAGGAAAGTTTTTACAAATTACTTCAGCTGTGGTAGTCTTTGCCATTGCCAGTAATACTTCTTTTCTGCTTTGTTTTTCATATATGACAACTTGAAAGTATGTCTTTCAAGTTACTCTCATAAAATTAAAAGGAACTATAAGTAAGAAAACATTTTTGCCTGTGCATTTTAGAGCTACCCATGGCTGTGACAACAGCCAGAGTTTTCTAGAAAAATAGCTGGTCATAGAAATGATGGAGTTGCACAGTTCTCCCATGCAGCATAATGTATAAAGTGTTGGGAAGGGGATAAGTTGAAGTAAAAAAATTAGGAAAGAACAGATGCTGAAGACACTGTTTTTTAACATCTCTAGCCTTTTCTTGCTGACAAAGTAAGGAATACATATAAACAGAGTAAAGGAAAAAAATTGGTTTAGGTAACTGTTTTTGCAAGTTATCTTCCCTGTTGTATTTTTTATCTAATGCTTTCAACACTGTTTTTATCTGCAATCCTTTCAGCCTTGTCTTCTCAGAGGCTGAGAACTTTGATCCAATGAGGAAATTGGATGTGCTTATCCTTACTCATGCTTTCTGGTTGCTGTGTATCTGTTCTCTTGTGAGGAGTGTGGAAAGAGTCCTTTAGGACCAAATCCTATTCTGCTGAAAGCAATAGGAATCTTAATTTCTGCTTTGACAAAAGTGGTATTGGGTCCTCTGTCCCCTGCAAACAGCAGGGGTGTCCCTATTTGGCAATCCAGTTTCTACTTCTGGCACATCTGTCTTCTGCTTTATATTCAGGATGAACATGGTAAAGCAAATACCTTTCCTCCTACAGTAGCAATTAAAGCTCCTTATTATCCTAACAGGAAGTGGCAGGGGAGTTTACATGTCAATATTTATGATAATCCACATGAAAGTCCAGTACATAAAAACATTTAGGTTAACTTTTCCCTGGAGATGTCTATAAGAAATACTGGGGAATCCTTGTAACAATCCTTGTAACAATAAAGAAGAGATGTTTTTTAAAAACAGTGCAAAGAAATGGTTCCTGAGTGATTCATTAGTTTAGATGCTGTGTAGGATAATAGATGGGAAAAGGTAACTAGGTGTAGCCCGTGAGGTTATTTAGGATTGCTGCCTACTCTGGTTTGTGGAGCAGTCTCCTGTAAGTTATCCTGGGAGTGGACTTGCCTTTAATGCCACAACAGCTTACAGGTACTTTCCCAGTTACAATAATGTTTTCTCCTCTCAAGAGGAAGTGGCTTCAAGTGTCCAAATGTGGCTGTAGACAAATGCTGAGGAAGGATAGATGGAGCAGACAGGGAAGCAGGATTAGTACATTTGGTTTAGAGGGCACTAGGTGTTTTGACACTCCTACGAAGCAGTGTCTCAATATATAATTGGTAATCCAAGTAACAATAGTGCTGCCTCAGAGGCAAGTTCATTGCAATACTGACTGCAGATACCATCTCCTGCTATAATTGTTTCATGAGACGGGCTTTCCTTCCGGCTCACAACTGTTGTTCGTTACTATCATGAGGGGGCACATAAACCTGACAGAGCAGGTATATAGGAAAATTATTTGGTTTGGCTGGGAGTTGTGAAGGAGAAATACTTAATAGTCATGCAATATTGCAGTCACAAATTGTGTATCATATTAATGTTATTCGTTGCTCAAAATAACTATGTATCTAGGGTTCTACATATGGGCCTGAGTGTATAAAGGAATATGATTACACACCAGCAGTTTAAATGATTTATTTCATGGGTTAGCGATGACAGCACAATTCAAAAGCAGTGTTTGGTCAAGACTTTCAGTGCCTTTCTCAGTGCCACGCATGTTCGTGCAATGCCTGATATGGCTGATGTTAGTGTGGGTGTTTTGTATTCTCCCTCGTCTCTGGAATGCGTAAGTGTAAACAAAGGGATGGTTATGTATCCCTGCTGTCCGCTTCCCGGCCGTGCGTGGGGATGGCTGTGGTCCTGGATGCCGCCGCTGGGTGACACCAGAACACCGCCGTCCTCCCCTGACAACGAGTTCAGCGTGCCTCCTTCCCGAGGAAAACGCAATTCGTCCCGGTTGGGTTCTAGAAGTCCGCGGGGATGGACTGTAACACATGGTCTCGGCTTTGGGGACTGCAGCAGAACTGCCGTGGCCTTATTTTCCGGGAGGTCGCTGTGGCTGCAGCCACTCCCCAAGTACCTCATGCCTGGCTCTGTGTGCTTTTATTCCTCCCGGGATCTTGGATCCCCTTTGGTAAGGCCACAGGAGTGAGGTCATAAAGTTGGCTCTCGAGAGCACATTGTTCATCCCCTCCAGTTTCACATCACTGCAGAATGCATTTACGGTGTTTAGTCACTCCCATGCTGCGGTAATATCTGCGATGATTAACATTTTTGCCTTTGTAATAAATTTATTTGGGGTGGCTAGTACTTGTGCATGTGGCTGTGTAATCTTCTTCAAAGGAAATACTCATTTTCAAAAAACGTCTCCCTCCAGCCTTCCTGTTAATCAAATGCCACCAGACGAACAACAGTAGTTGCCAGTATGGACAATATACTGTGTATAAATCAAAATATGTCTGTTTCCAGACTAGATATTTAATTTTAAGTGTATTTTGTGAGGTGGTGTTGTCTCAGATGAGTTTTTACTTAAATTGAGAACTGAACTTAGGTTCACTGAGAGCATCTGTATTCTTAGATACGGGTTTTACTACTGATTAGGAGGCAGATTTACATGAAAGCCTTGCTCAAACATTGTTTTTATCTCCAGGCTGTGCACAAAGTCTTGTTTTGTTGCCATCAGAATTAGTTGGGGTGTGGATTTGCTGCATTTGCATCTGTACTTTAGGCACTTGTGTAATGTAATTTGAAAACAAGGAGCTTTGCATGTCCATTGCACTACTTCCACTCCTTGGCAACTGTACCTTGTTCTTTTATGCCCAGCTAAACAATTAATTGCTCTGACCTCTTGGTCTAAAACCTGAACTTACTACTAAATAAATCCTTCAGTTGCACCCACATGAGTGTAGTTTGTTCAGGCTTCACCTCAGTGTGGCAGAACATTCATATTCATTATTAGTTCCCTCCACACATACCAAACACAGGCAGCATCACTATGCAGCAAGGAAAGAGGAAAATGCAATAAACTCGTTGAACATGTTGCATGAATATCTATTAGCTGAATTCACAATTTATTATGCTCCTTTGCATAGAAAATGTGTAGTGGACACCTCACTGTCAGGGCGTTGGTGATCTTCCTTTTGAAAATAAAAATAATCTTGTTATTGCTTCTACTTAAATGAGTAAATAAATATTTCAAAAACCGCTTTGTTAGAGTGTTATTCTAATTTGATTATTGGCTGAACTTAATCTTACTTCCAATTAGTTTTAGAGTGCATATGAATTATTACCTTATTTTTGCAAGGAAAAAGGATGCACTTCTTCAAGGCAGTGAATAATTCAAGCATATGAATAGTCCACTTAAACTGGTCACATAATTTCATTTGTTAAACTGAAGAATTTTGCTGTTACAAGAACTTTAATGTGATTGCTGTGAACATTTCATGTTCCACTGTATGTTTTGAAAAGTCATTATATGTAGAAATATACAGTAAATACTGAAATGAACAACAAGGAAAGTTCCTAATGATGTAATATCTAAAATGGCTTAAATGGGTTTTTTTTTCCTTTCTAGCAAACTTCTGAAGAGAAAGAAGTCTCAAAAAGGGCTGCAGGGAGTGACTGGAGAATGGTTTGAAGAAATAAAAAGAAAAAAATTTCAGAATTACATTGATGTCAATAGAATGTTAAAACCACCATTAGAACATCAGCTAAGGAAGAGCAAAAACATTAGTGAGTTGTATTTTTCCATTTCCTTATCTGTATAATAAGTCACCAAACCGATGGCTTATAGCATTTCAGAGTGTAGTAGCTAATGAGTTTCTGAAATTGCATTGAGGTTTTTTTCATGTCATAGTTGCACCAAATATATATTTTCAAGATAATTATGTTTCCTTAAGCAGATTCTGTTAAAATCACAGCTGGGAGTTAGAGCAAAATATCCCTGATGTTGTTATGCTGTACTTAGAATCATAGCATAGGCCGCATTGGAAGGACTTCAGATGGTCATCAGGTCCAACCTTTTGTTGGAAAGGGAACATGAATGAGATTATTTAGCACCCTCTGCAGTCACATCTTGTAAATCTTCAGTGGTGGGGACTCCACTACATCTCTGGGGAGGCTGTTCCAGTGATTAAATGTCCTCACTGTAAAAAATGTCTTTCTTAATCTAGATGAAGTTGCTGTGATTTTAGTAAATATAGTAGGGGTTTCTCAATCAAAGCAGGGATGTTTTCTTTGTACAAAAATCTTGTGGTTTAATGCCAGCCAGCAGCTAAGCACTATACAGCTTCTTGTTCACTCCCCCCACAGTGGAATGGGGGAGAGAATTGGAAGACTGAAAATGGATTGATATAAAGACTGTTGAATAGGTAAAGGAAAAGCCTTGCACCTAAGCAAAACAAGGAATTCATTCACTACTCTCCATAGGCAGATGTTCAGCCATCTCCAGGAAAGCTGGGCTCCATCATACGTAATGGTACCTTGAGAAGACAAATACCACTGTAATGTTCCTCACTTCCTTCTTCTTCTTCTTCTTCTTCCAGATTAGCAAGCTGAGCATGACACCATATAGTCTGGAGTAACCCTTTGGTCAGCTGGGGTGAACTGTTCTGGCTGTGTCCCCTCCCAACTCCTTTTGCACCCCCTGCCCACTCTCTGGTGGGGTACTGTGAGAGGCAGAAAAGACCTTGGCTTTCTGTAAGCCCTGCTCAGCAGCAATGAAAACATCCCTGAATTATCAACAGTGTTCTCACAAATCCAGAACCTAGCCCCACGTTGGCCACTACGGAAAAAAATTAATTACCCCAGCTAAACCCAGCACATTCTTTACTCCTTATTCCATACTATTTACATAGTACATACTATCCAGTACACCCTCATTAACCAGGCCACTGCCTTCCCATCATTTGATATTATAGACAGGTATCATTCCCAAAGTCTATGGACTACCCTGTAAAACATCTGTAAAATGCCCATAAAAGGTCCACAAATGTCCACAAAATGTCCACTGAGTTCATTTAGTCCATGACTTTGGGCTCCATCTGTTGTGGTGATCACTCAGGACAGGAGAGGTGGTGTGTTGCATGGAGTTCGTGGGCACCATAGCAAGCTCAGGCTGGGTGACTGCTGCACTTGCACTGCTTGTCGTAAGGCTTGTCCTGCACTGGTTTGGGTGGTTCCTGCTATAGTAATTCCTATAACATGCAACTGAAATCATGTGCCACAAGAATCTAAAAGTATTTCCATTACAGTCCACACACCTGGTCCCTTTGGGCCAGGTTGTAGGACGTAAAATTGCAGTGAACTCCCCGCTTGCTCTCAGCCTGGCTAAAAACAAGGACTTCCTGGTATTGTAATTCCCATAGTATACAACTCACATCCCGACTTACTACAATTTAATGGTATTTTCATTACTATCTCCACCCCTGGTCCCTTTGGACCAAACCATCTTCTTTAGCATTGCACTGAACTCTTTCACTTGCCCCCACTCTTGGCTTGGACGTACCCACACACCCTCAAGGGTGTACCTTCTCTAAATGGAGTCACAGTCTCTCCAGCAGTGCATTTGCTGCGGCATGGACTTATCCACAGCCACAGTCCATTTGAGATGCACATTTTCCAGCAGGGCCTCCTTCATAGGCCACAATGTCTTCAGAGATACACCTCCTCCAACATGGCCTTACCCCTGGCTGCAGTCCCTACAGGGAAGTACCTGCTGTCATGGTCTTATCCATGGCCACATACTTTGAGGTTCTCCAGCATGACCTCGTGTCACAGGTGTTTTGAGGTGTACCTTCACCAGTATGGAGTTATTCTTGGGCTACAATCCCTTCAGAGGTATACCATAACCATGGCACATTACCATTCCACTAACGAGCACTAGACTCTAATATATAGTCAGGCAAGTGAGCCCCATGGCAAGCACAAGAGCCTGTTGATTAATAGCTAAACAGCAAGAAGAGCTGTAGCTTCAATCTAGCACATTTCACTGAAATTTGTTGTTATCTCAAATCCTTTGAGCCCCACATTGGTCATCATAAGGGACCATTGTGATTTAACCCCAGCTGGCAACTAAACACCACCCAACCACTCACTCACCTTCCACCAGGACAGGTGGGAGGCTGAAAGTGAGAGAATTCATGGGTTGAAATAGAGACAGTTTAATAGGTAAAGCAAAAGTTGTGTACATGAGCAAAGCAAAACAAAGTCATTAATTCACCCTTTCAAGAGGACAGACAGGTGTTCAGCCTGTTGGAAAGTTGGGCTCCATCACACACAAGGATTACTTGGGAAGACAAACACCATCATTCTGAATGTCCTCCCTTTATCTCCCCTCAGCTTTATATGCTAAGCATGATGGTCTGGAATGTCCCTTGGGTCAGTTAGGGTCAGCTGTCTTGGCTGTGTCCTTCCCAGCTCCTTGTGCACTCTGAATCTACTCACTGGTGGGGTGGTGCAAGAAGCAGAAAAGGCATTAACTCCATGTAAGCCCTGCTCAGCAGTAACTAAAATGTCCCTCTGCTATTAACGCTCTTTTCCAGGACAAATCCTGAACATAGCCACATGCAAGTTACTATGGAAAAAAATAACTATCCCAGCCAAAAGTAACACAAAAACTTTTCAGTTTTAACCTAGTTTCCTTAAAATCTAAAAGCAACTGAATGACATTTGGAATAAGTAGATGGGTTTGGATGAGAGAGGTGTGAATGTACCAGTAGAAAACTTCTCCTGGTAACATTGAACTAAAGACATGCCATTGCGGATTACCAGGGTGAGTGTCAAAGCCTGCAAAGTTGGCCTGACCAGGGAGCAGCTTCTGGAGATCTCATTTCACAGGTTCTTATGCCCATCCAAAATGAACATGCACAAAAAACATGGTGTCTCTATACCAAGCATGGTATTCTGTACTGTCTTTCATCTTTCATTCAGATGGTTTTCATGCATAATATATGCTTTTATTCTGTTCACATTTGTGCATGTTTTTAATTGAGCTCTTCCTATCTGTGCTTCATATTCACTGGAAGCAGAGACATGTATTTCTAAAGAAAAGTGAAACCCTAAAAATTTTCCTGATAATATGGACCTATGCACAACTGATCTCAGTCTTTCCTGTGTGCCTCATAGGCTTGTCTGATATTTCCAAGTGTATAAGGTGGCTAAATATAAGGTATTACTTCCACCACAAGCCTTGCTCTGTCTACATCCCTAGACCATCCTGGCTACACCAGAGTGATATTAGAACTCTCCTGATGTCACCTGCATTGTCAAATCAATGCCACCAAAAGGTTGGGCTCTGAAAGGGGTAAAGAGTGTATCATTTTGAAATACCCAGTGATCGTCATTGAAGTGAAAGCCATGTATTACACACAGGATTTAAATCACATTACATGAATTATTCACTTCATTTAGGACTAGGTCCAAAATGCTGCCCCTTGCTGTTGTTATCGTAGCACTTTGCCCTAATTTCTGGCTTTGCTTTCTCCTACAGTCATCGGATAAACCATTTTCAAGCTGTTGTATTGTTTCAGGCAAGTCTTGTTTTAAATGGAAAAAAAATAGAGTGCCTTATTTCTGAGTGAAGTCTTGTTTCCTTGTATCCTTGTATGATACAGAAGACTTGTGTAAGATCTACTGCAATGTAATTACATTCTAGTCTATTAAGCCATTGTATATTCCGTGTTGTCACATTTATACTTCTTACAAATGTGCAAAAAGTGACTAATGATTGTGGGTGCCTCAATTTTCGAATGTCTAATTTGCCTATATTTTAAACCATCTATGATTTTTCAAATGGTTGAGTGCTGATTACTTTCTGAAAATCAGCCTCATTTATCTCATATGCATCACAGAAAACCATTAATACTTTTTCAAACTTTAGATCTGTTTATCTTTCTCTGTCTTCTAGTTAGTCACTATAAACCACCATGTCACATAGTCTGTCCAAAAATGTCAATAAAACCGGATTTTCCTGGTATAAAAGGTAAGCAAGAGAAAATTGTTTATGAAGAGATAACATTTGTGTATATTTTAATACTGTATTTAGTAATGTCTATTTTTATCATGGTTTTAGATCATAAAGAATTAAAAATGTCATCTCGTACACCTGCTCAAGCACGAAAGAACACTTCAGCTTCGTTTCTGGGGTTCAGATCACCTTTTGCTTGGCTTTCCTCCTTTAGAAAATCTAGGAAAACCCAGACTCAGAAGCAACCACGGTGAGCTGTAATCAGAACATACATTACTAGCTTTGAAAAGTCTATGCATTGGTTTGTGTTTTGTTCAGAAAGCTTTGTTAAATTATTTTCCAGTCTCTTGACTTTCACCTCACTGGAAATACTGGGATTTTACTTGGTCATGTAATGAGAGATTATCTGTTTTGTTTCAGAAGAATGAGAACTAAGTGGGAAGTAATAGGTAAAGTCTTGCTAAATCTGTTTTGCTCAGGTTTTGCATAAAGGCTTAAAGTATATGAAAGTCCCTAGACTTAGCAGTGGCTGCATCCTATTTAATTACCTCTCTGGAGAACAAGATGTAAGGCACATGGGGATCTGATGCCCTATGGCTGTGATACAATAGAAAAGTATAGCTTTCCCGAGCCATGGCAGAGAGTACCAGCCCCAGGCAGCTCTGCTGCATCAGTTCCCACCATTTCTAGCCCAGAGACATCTCAGAGCCAGACCTGCAGCTTTAGGCAAACTGGGCAGCTCTCAGCGCTCCAGTCTTCTGTGCTTCGTCAGTGCTTTGGTTTCAGCTGTATCTGGACCAAAGATGGGCTCATGTGCAGCTCTGGAGCTGCTGTTTGAAGAGCATCTTTCTCCTTTGCCATCCACAAGGTTAAAGCTGCTGTTCAGAGGAAGGAAGGAAAATATGGTTGGTCTGGTTAGGCTGATTGTTCTCTCCTAGCTTTTTTTCTATATGTCTGTATGTCTGCAACATCCAAATGAAGTCTTACTATTTCTGTGTGCATCTTAGTGTAATGCTTGGGACTGGCCGTCATAGGTAGAGGTGCATTGTGCAGTATTGTGAAATCTGAAGCATGAAGGTGCAAAATTTGATCAAAGAGCTGATTTTTACTCTGTGAGTATTCTGTGAGTATTCTGTGGCTGGTATTCTGGTCCATGCCTGAGGCTCCCAGGTGGCATGACAAGGAACAGCTGTAATAAACAATGACAGGGAGTGCAAGCCTCTAAAGAAATTATGATTAGTCTGATATGTAGGTTTTGTAACACAGCAACTTGCCATTGTGAAGTGTTTGTATCAAAGCAGGAGATTAAGGAGAGGTTTGAATAAAAGCTGCGAGGTTACCTTTGTGGATGTTCACTGGTAATAATTCTTTTACATAACAACACAGCACAGAAAAAAAAAATTGCAGTTCTAACACTGCTCCATGCTCCATACATGTAATCTGCTGCTTCCTGTGACACAGTAATGCTCCTCAAGCTGGGAACACACCAACACTGGCCCACAGCCCTCCCTGCAGAATAAAGGGGCACTCGTGTAACTGAGAATCAGATGTCAGGGTTGCTTTATCCTAGTGCACAGTAAGGTAGCCAAGGCTCACATGAACGTCTAGGCTTTGCTGTAGGATCTAAGCTCTGAAATGATTTAAGGAGGACAAAACCCCAAACAGTGCCTACTCATTACATCAGCTTTTATAATGCATATTTATCTGGCTTTTCCACAGAAATCTATCGTATCTCAGGCTCAGATGCCTTTGATTTCTGACTGAGCACAACTTGAAAAATAAACAAGTCAATCCTGACGTGTAACTGAGCTGATTGCTACATTTTCTAGTCACGCCTCTCTGTCGAAAACTTCCCCCACCCTCTTCTAGGTGTTGCCGTGGCATGTGGTTTGCGTTACGCGTAGGCAAAGCACTGAAATAATCTGCCTCTCACCAGGTAGAGTTATTTTGGAGTGCTAGTGAAATACAATAGGACGCAGCACTGTAAATCCTGTAAGTAAGCCTAACTGACAGAAGCTTTTAAATGGCTAAATATTAATGGCTGATTAGAAGGTCCTTTCTGTACCGGAGAAACAGTTTCATCAGCTGCAGTGGTGTTTTACTGTGAGAATAAATTATGGATGCTGCAAGAAAGCATGCGCTTACATGGAGATACAGAAGATGCTAACAAAAGGTTTGTAACTGTAGTCTGAAGGCAGTGAAATGTTTGATCACTTTTGGTTCAGAGGTGTTTGATGTTCTTGAATTCATCCTTATTACATATTTTCTAATATGTTAGCGTGATTCGTCCTGGAAAAGAAATGCTGTTTAATTGTGTTTTCAGCATGTGTGAGTTATGTGCTTGTTGTTTAGTTAGCGTCTTTTGTAGTACTGATAAGGAGAGTATAGAAGAAAATGATTGCACTGACAGACACCTCAGAGGTGGCCTGAGGAAGACAGGTGCCTTAGTGAAAATACTAATTCGCAGCAAATTTTAATTCATGGATTTTTATTATTGGTACCTGTAGTGATAGCTATCTTTCACTTTTAATCTTACATTTGGTTGTCATTAAAAAGATACTTATATATAGAAGTGGAAAAGCATAAATTACAATTTCTTGTTTTCCATAGTGAGTAGTATTTTTCTGATGGGAAATATTTCTGAACTTCAACGTTAATTTAACTTCTTTCCTGTTTGTGAATAATTAGGCAATATTTGCAAGCATGTGTGTATGTATGTGTGTACAAAATAATGTAAACATTGCACAATATCCTTAACCAAAAAAGAAACTTTTTCCTAAAATTAAGCAACATTTCTCTGGAAGTAAGAAAATATTTAATTTTGAAATGCTGAAAAACTCAAAGCAGTTCAGAAAAAATAATGAGGCAGTTTGGGAAGTGGAGGAATTGGTATAGGGAAAAGATTAAAATAACCTTGTCTGTATAAGTTAGCAAGGAGAAAATAAAGCAGGATGCAATGACCAGTTATTTCTGAAAGAATAGTGACAACAAAGACAGGGATGAATAGTGCCAGGGGTGCAAATGAAAATTTGCCTAGACTATCAGAAGACATTTCTAACTAACATGTCTACTTCATGTAGCTTCATTGCAAGGAGCAGTTAATGCAGCACCAAGTGGGGAGAGCTGCAGAGCGGCTTTGCACAGTACAGCTGAGGAAGAAAGCTTCTAACAAAGCATTTACATTTTTTTAATGCGTATTAGTAAAATCAAGCTAACTCACTAAGCCACGGGATGCCATTGAACTTGGTTTTCAGGAAATCATTCTAAAAACTGTGGAACATAAGTCTCGTTAATTTGTTGTAGAAGCATTAAAACAAATTCATCTTTATTTAAGAAAGAGCTACATCTATTTCTGAGTTCTGGTCTGCAAACTCCTAGGGAGAGGTAGCCCACTGAATTCATGGCTGTTGTTATTCAGTGCTACAAGGAAAAATTGGGAATTTGAGATTCAGACTGTCTGGAGAGATCCTAAGCCCACTGAAGTCAACAGGCTTGTTTAGTTTCAGTTGGACCCCGTGTCGGAGAGGAATCCTGGTTTTACAGTTCACAATTACAGAAGCAAAAACAAATTGCACCTTTAAACTGTTCTTCCCTGCCTGCAAGCACATTGCAAACAAATGACAAAGCACTTCAGGAGGAAAGGCTGGGCCACAAAGAACTTGCCAACAAGCCGGTTTGTACTTGCAGTTGAAGCACAATAAAGTAGTCTACCTGAGCACAAGAAGCTTTTAAGAGCCTAAGAACAAGGTCATTCAAAAAGACTTGGAGACAAACAGGACTGAGCAGAAACATCCTACTTCACTTTCTTTCAAGAATTAACTTCCTGGGAAAAAACAGTTTCTGAGACAAGGAAGAGCTGGCACAGGCTGAGTGACATTTCCTTCAGGGCTTTTGAAGGAACTGGGTTTGCTAATTTGTAAAATAAGGGTCTGCAGACTGAAATAGATTCAGTGAAGTCAAGTCTTGTTCTTGTTTCTTTAGTTCTTTATGTATTTGTATGTCTGCAAGTCACCGTGTAGAACAGAGTACTTTTTTATGTTCAGGGCTTCTTAGACTGTTCTAAGCACTGCATTACTCACAGACGCTCCAGCCAGTTCTCTGCCAAGCCCTTGCAGCCTTATATACCTTAAGAAAGCAGATAAGCCTTCTACCGTGTGTAAAAATTGGTAAATAAAGGCTGCTTTGGAGTGAGTAGCAGCAAGTTCCGAAGTTCACAACAAAAAACATCTGCTGTCTGTCTCTCCTTTGCAGGGACAGTGCACAGCTCTACATTTAAGCAGGGTGTAATGGAAGAGAAAAACAATAGAAATGCAGATACAAACCGCTCAGAGATCTACAAGTATATAACTTTGGCTATGAATAGTATCTACTAATTTATTGTTGTTTGGAAAAAGAAATATTACCATCTTTTTGTAATACTGGATTGAGACAACTGCTAATTTTATGGCTGTTGCAGCCATTTAGATGTCAGTAGGTTTAATTAATTTTTGGCTGTGCAGGTATGATTTTTGCAAGCTGATAAGACCAAACATAATGGTACATTTTCCCAACTTTTTTTTTTTTTTTTTAGCAGGATTTGGGGGGTGGGGGGATGAATTCTTCACAGAGCAGGTTTTCTTCAGATGCTTCTCAATAAAATGAGAAACTGCTGGATATTTACTACCCGATAAAAATACATCATGTTCCTTTTCAAAGCCAACATTTAAATCCTCCTGCCTACAGATATGACAGTTCTGATAGCCCATCCTCGAAAGTGGAAGAAATGGCAACGGTAAGTATGTATTTATCAATTTATTGTCAGCAATGTTTGAACTACAGATTTTTTAAAAAATAGTCACCTTGGCTTATGCTGTTTAAATAGTACCCTTGCAGTTCTTGTTTTAAATGCTGAGTAAAATGTCTGTGTTGTGATCTTGTTGAATGTAGTAGAATGAGTTTGCCCATTAACTAAACAAGTCCAAAGCTTTCACAGGTAAGCCCTAAGTCTAGCTCTGCCAGATTTCTGTTCTCTGGTAAGGACTTAAGAATTATATGGATTTCCTAGGCCTAGATCTTCATCTTGTCAACTCTAAGCAAAGTTTTCTTTTTTTAAGAAAAAAAAAAGAGTCTCAGCTAAAATAAATCAGC
>WEKX01000893.1:15640-28010 GCA_013390025.1 Pitta sordida
TAATTGAGCTGTACAGTGTTTAATTCAGATCATGAGGTTGTCTGTATATAAATACGTATTTGTTGCTAGATTGGATCACAGGTTCCTAACTATTTAATTACCCTTTTTTAATCCAGAAAATGCCATTTTCAGGGCTCATTTTAAAGTCATAAAATACAATTCAGCAGAGAACATACTTTATGAATGAAACAAGCAGTGGATATGACAGACTGTCAAATACGCTTGTTTGCAAGATTCTTTGTCTTCTTACAGTTACATCATCACCGTGGTTTGTGAACACACAGAAAGGTCCATGTTTGCCTACTGAATTCTTTTCAGGGATTTTTTTGCGTACAAACTAGATTTGAAAAGTTTATATATATACACAGACATATATATATTGCACATGAGTAAGAATTCAGACTTCAAATTGTTTTGTTTTGCTTTTAAATAGCATAAAGCCTAACATTTACATAAAGAGCAGTTTTAAGATCAGTCATAGAGGAATGCATTTTTTTCCTTTTAGTCATAATGGGTGCTGAAAGGTCCTGTGGAAGAAGAATGATAGGTTAGGAAAGGGTTTTGAATGCTGAGAAGCTGACTCCTTTTAAAACCTGTTCTGATTATTAATGTAGTACATGAAACTTTTTCACATAAATAGTCAGAAGATTACTACAGAAAACAAAACCAAGTACCTTTTTTATTCCCTGTGCAGTTCTAAGCGATCTGGATGACCAGCTGGCCCAGGAACAAGCCCAAGACCCCTTGGACAGAACAGTTTCTACTAGCAATGCATCAAATGTCCAAAGTAGTAGTGGATTGCCTACTTCAAAGAGGCAGATTGCTAGTAGGGGGCAACAGAGAAATGACTGGAGTGACATGCCTAGCACATTTTTCCCAGACGGACTGAGAACACTAAGGGCCAAAGATGAACACAAAATTTTCATCAGACCAAGGAAATTACAGAGTGCATATATAAATTGGCACCAGACAACCTTTCAAGAAGATTGCAGATACGGTGATGCAGTCGATAGAAATCCTCGCTTGCACCGCAGAAGACTGTCGGCCGTTTCTTTTGGACGATCTTCAGAAGGTAGCTTGTATCCTCCTTCTGTAACACAGAACAGCGGATTTAGGCACAAGAGTTGTTTGAACAGGGATACAGCTGGCAGAAGTTACTCTGTGTGTTCCCTTCGGAGATGTCCATCATCAGTATCTTCCGACCAGCTATCAGCATCTAGTTTACAGCATCCGTTGGCAAGGGAGAGCAAGAACGGTTTTGTACCAAGGTTTGGTCGACAGAACCCAAAGAGAATTCCTCTGTCTTCTATTGTATGGAACAACACAGCAGATTCTCCTGGACAAACATCAACTCCAGAAAAAATGTTTAGAACCCAGTCACTGATGGAGTTTCATGCTACAGACCGTGGTAGATATCCCAGCTCTTTGCAAGAAACAAAGAAATATGCATGTTGCCACTCAAAGCACCACTACAGAAGATCTATTTCAAGAAGTAATTGCTTTAGTAGATTCAGTTGCTCTGATGAAGCTACTTCTCCATTGCTCTTTGATAACTGGGAAAATTATCCTTTATACAAATCAGAAAATAATCTCTCTAGATCCTACTGCAGAGATATCTCTTCTCATGGCAAGTTGTATGCAAAGCAAAAAAATTCTTCTTATGGAAAAACAGACTATTCTTCATGGGCTGATATTCCTCAGTGTTACAATGATGAAGTGTTTATTTCCCCTGATGCCAGCTTTGAAGTTTTTATGGCTAATTTAAATGACCAGCAGTGGGCACATACAAAGAATGCCAAGTTTTGTTCACAGCACCTGGAGAACGATTTTCACATGTACACCCCAGAAAATACAAGTATCAAAAGGGTGACAAGAAGTGCAAACAGGACTTTTTCAGAACTCACTGAGGGCTGCCAGCCATGGCTAAATTGTAACTCTTCAGTTTCTCCATCTAGTATCAGAACTGATGGGTCATTCTTTCCTAATTCAAAGGACCAAACAAAACCTGCAGGACTGAACAGGAAATCAGTTGTCATTACCCAAAGGAGTACTAAGGCAGACTTTACACAACTAGAAAAGGCTGAAGGTATGAAACGGCCAGATGAAGACATGCCATTACAGTCAGTTCCTCAACAAGCAGATACAAGCTACATCAATACCCAGAGTTTTCCCTCTAACAGCCCTGCTTCTGCCACGTGGCAAAGAGATGTATCCTTCTTTAACCCAATGACATCAAATATACAAACCCAAGTCACTGCCAGAGGAGATACTGCAAAAATTTATACATCAAATGATGATAAAAGAAATGTACAAATGAAGGAAAACAGTTGCCCAACCAACAGTGTGTTCAGTCAGTCTACCTGTATTTTGCCAGCTGATCAGAGCAGGAAGGAACCTTTTCTTCAAAGTCAGAAAGAATGGGAAAATAATCTTCATTATACAGCACAAAGAGAGAGCATCAAACAGGATAACAGGAGTGCAGAAGCCATTAACCAAAATACTCCAAATAGACAGTCCTCACTGCTGAATGTTGCTCCTCCTCCATCCACTGAAAAATTAGGAAACTGTCAAGGCATATTGTCCTGTCCTCCTGAATGCTCATCTATCTCCTCACAAACCTCTCCACAAGCACTTTCTCATAAAGACAATTCTAAGTGCTTAGGAACACTAACTAGCTCTTCAGTAAATTGCGCAGTTACTGAATCTCAAGCAGAAGGGGCAAAAGCAGCTCAAGTGAGCACAAAAGGGGTTAGCAAGCAGATTTCACAGAAATCACTGCAAAATGCAAGCACTTCAGTTACTAAGGATTGTAATGGACAATTCATTGCTAGTTCTCCACAAAATGGAAATTCTGAAAATATTTATATGCATAGGTTTGATGGAGACCCCAGTACCTCCGAAAATAGTTTAAGTTATTTTTGCCTTGAAAAAGGAAGTGGAAAAATGAGTAATTCACCTTGTATTGAAAGGCTTCACAAGCAAGATAGCTTGCTGAGACATACCAGTAGCTGCAGCATTACTGGGTCCCCTGGCAGAAACAGCTCCAAATCTTCTGACCCCCTTGTTATTTATTATACTTTGCCTAGAAAATCAGCCAGCATTGCTGGTAGTATTATGTCAGATACGCCCATCTCTTTACCTAGAGAAAGTAGAACAACATATGATTGTTTAAGGTGTGAAACTCCACGTGCAGCTGATGCCTTTCATTCTAATCGAAGAGATGTGTCTTGTTTAGACTCAAAACGTTCCTTTTCAACATCAGCATCATTCAATGCTGCTACAAGCCACAAAGATTACCCCAGTCTTTTAACCAAAGGCATTAATGATTCAGCAAGTAGTAGTACATCAGTTGATCTGACTGACAGATGTAAACATCTCAGCAGAACAGAATCTTCTGTGTTTTCAGATTATAAGGAGGGGGGAAATTTTTTGCAGAAATATAAAACCACAAGCACATTTACAGTTTGTGTTGATGAAGATCATGTCAAGTATCATGAACTAGTTTCAATTTATTACACATTACCACGGAGGCATTCAAGAACATTTTGTAGCCTCTTTAGAGGTAATACAGAGGATGCAGATTTACCTTGTCCCAAAGAAAATGTTCAGCCACTGAGAATACAAAACAAGGAAAATGAAGATCACGTGAGTTTAACAGAAGATTTTTCCCCCACTACTTCAGAAAAAGAAGAGCCTTCATATTCTTCTGACCAAGAAGTATCTTCATCTTTGGTCACACCTCAGAACTTAAGAACTGTTGCTAGTGAAAAAGAGAATTCCCACTTAATCCCTAGCTCTGAGAAGTCAGTGAATATGATACATAGCAGGAAAGATAATTCAGGAGATCTTTCATTAGTGGAAAATGTGCTTTCTGACATGGTGACAAAAGGCATTTCTTTTGGTGCTGGTCCACAATCCACTGCAATAGTAGCTAAGCCAGGTAAGGCCATTTCTGACACTTCAGGCAGCCAAAATGCAGAAATATGTCTAAAAAAAAAGGAGGAAATTTTACAAAGAGCCACACCACAAATGTCCACCTTATCAACCCCTCCCAAGCCAAGCAGACATTTAGAGAAACCTTTGCATTCTACTTCAACCAATAAAAATATGATACAGCAGGGAAACTCTGAAAGCTGCTGCCAGCCTCCTAAAGTGAACACCAAGAAAAACCTGAACAGTTTACTCCTCCACTCAGGAGAGAAGAGTTCCCTTGGAAGGAGTGGTAAGACAGAGCACACTGATGCCCCTCTCCCTTCTGTGGAAGACATGTATAGGGATAGTACCCAAGTCAAGCAAAGAGTAAATTTCCTACACCAAACCACCTCTCTGTGTAATAACAAATGTAGTGGACTGCAATTAAGGGGTGACAGCTCAAGGAAAAATGCAAATTATTTAAACTCTTGTAGCAAAGTGCCTTCAGAGTCTCAGAGCAAAGCATCTGAGGTAAACACAGCTTCCAGTGCTGATCCATTACTTCAGCTAGACAAAATGGTTAGCACAGATACAGATGAAGTAAAGAACTCAAAAATTAAAAAAGACCAAAAGTCACAGAGTATTCAGATAGATAAAGTTTATAGTGGTTTACAGGAATCAGAAGGGCACAGTGAAGAGTGCCTGAACATTAAAGATAAAGTCCTCAGGGTTACACAAGATCAGAAGATAACACAGGGTGCAGAATGTGAGGACAAGCTTCTTTCTGATTGCACAAGAGACAAAGCCAAAGATATAGAAAAGAGGAAAAACAGACCTTCAATTAAAAATAAACTGGCAGCTGTTTACAAAACAAGTCGAAAATTTTCAAGTAAAAATTTACCCCCCAAACCTCACATAAGTAACATTTTTTCACAGAACAATGGAAATGCCACTTCTTTAGAGGTCAATGTGTCCCTTGACTCGTTGATTTCAGTGGATTCTCATCAGCCATTCTTGCATTTGGACAATGAAGATAAGAATCACAGTCTGGACCCTGATAAGAATATGCCAAGAACAGCTGAGAATAAGACTGAAAATCATAATGATCATTCCTTGCTTGTTAGCAACACCAGCCGAAGGTCTTTTACAAGCTCATACACCCAGACGAAAGCCACCGGTCCCAAAAAATCCACTGTGAAATTGGAAAACAGGCCAAGACTCACATCCTTGTTTCCAGATAAAGCAGTAACCACAAGAAATAAGAATGCCCAAACACTTGATCTCAGGTTAGAAAGCAAAAGCCAGTCTATCTCTCCAAATGCCTCTACATCAGACCCACAGGATGGTGAGAAAGGAAGAGCTGGCAGTCGCGCCTGCACTCCTCCCTTGCCACTTTTAATTGACAAAAACTCAAACACCTATGTAAATAGCTGCTTTCAGGCAGACACACATCCAGATCAAAATCTGACTTCTCAGACAGTGCTTGGTCAGTGTCAGAATACCTCTCAGTCTGCTAGCTTAGAAAATGCTAACATCAATAGCTATCAATTGTGCAAGAGTCATGCGAAAAGTCAGTGTGAGCGTCACCTTTCTGAGAGTATTTGTCGTCAAGATTCTCTGGAGAACTCTGCCTCAGGAATCAATATTCTACCAAAAGACGGAATACATGGGAAGAGATTGAAATCTTACTCAGAGCTGTTGTCTTGTGACGAAAATGAAAACTGGGCATCAGATGATGAAAAATGTTGTGGTACTAGAAATTTGATGTATCCGTCTGTTGAATTTGGTATATTTGGCAAAGAACAACAGTTGGCTTTCCTGGAAAACATCAAGAGGTCACTCACAGAAGGACGATTATGGAGACCTTGTCTTCTTAATAACCCTGGTGCTTTCAGAGATAGAGAGACCTCTTCTACAAACAGGGCTGAGCTTTTGAGCTCAAGTTCTGCTGGGAGCAAAATGTCATCGACTACTTCATCCCCCCGAGAGCTGACTGATGCCTATGGGGAAGACCCAGCCGCTTGCTCGGACTCAGACAGTGATACCACCACGGATGATGAGTATTACCTAGATGAGGTAGATAAAGAATCAGAGCTGTGAAGGGATCAAGGCACTAAGATGCCATGATAACACGGTAGTTTCTGGGCAGGCAAAAACATGTCAAATACTTTGAGCTGATTGTTTTGTTGCTCTACATTGGTATGTTACATTAGCTTAGCACTTGACTTTTGGATTAAATGTGTGGTTTCACCATGGTCGTTTCTCCTAGCAGGTAAAAAGAATGTTAAAAAATCCCTTCCTAAAGTGACAGAAGGAGCTGTGGAGCTTTAGGCAGCAAAAGTCCAGAGAAGGCTTTCCTCTGAGTCAGCAAGCAGTGGTTAGGCTCCTGCCAGCTATGCAGTGCTGAAATAAGTAAATTCTAGTTTGAGCTATTTCTTACAAAACTTAACAGAAAACCAAGAAGGTACTTTGCTGATAAATTGCTGTTTCTCTGATTTTCTTTATTTACCAGACCAACCATGATAATGCTAATCCATCCCATTGAACCCTCAAAACACGAAACCTGTTAAACTTTTACAGCGTATTCTGTCTGAATGTTCTTTTTCAGGGAAGCATAGCAGCAATTTACACAGTGGCCTTTGTTCTGCTGTGCAGTTGAGGTGGATTCCACACCAGGACTTCTCCCTTCAGCACTGGTAGAGCAGTGAGCAGTGTGATTTGCAGGAGTGCTGCTAGTGCAGGAGAAACAGCTCAGTACAGGGCACAGCACTGGAAAACTCACTGAAATTCCTGATGATGTTAAGAAACACAGCTGAGCATGGTATTTTTCCACTGTTCCTGCTGTGACTATGATACTCTTGATCCTCCAAACTGAATGGCTGAAACATTTTCCAGAGGCTCTTCTTCAGCCACACTAGTAAGTGTAGTAGCCAAAACTTGTCCCTGGCCATTAAATTTCTACCTAATCTTTGATGTCTTTTTAAGAACAATTAAGACATGTTTCATCAAGCCAGAAGATAATATTTTTAAATCACTAAACATTTACTTCTACTTTATTTCTAAATTCACATATGATCTCAAATGATGATACATATTTTTATACACTTTTCAATTCAATAACATTTCTCTAGGACAGACCTAATTATATTTTTGTAACTGGAAAGACAGTATACTGCTATTTTAAAATACCCACTACCCCAGTATGTTTTACACAAAATGAGCAATGATTGTATCCCTGACTACTCCACAAAAAATTAAGATTAACATTTTTAGTAAGTAACTCATCTAATTTTATACTCTAAGCTTCGTTAAAGAAGTGAGTCTGTAGTTCAAATCTGTACAGATATATAAGTATTATTACTTTATGCTGGGAGAATTTGTCTTTTGTTGTAAATAGAAGGACAATAATATAAAATATGTATTTATAGTCAGAATTGATCTCTATGACATCTGTTTCAGGATATAAGAGTATGCTGAAAAAGGCAATGCTGGAAGGAAATGGGTACTGTATAACTGCAGTCTTGTAAAATGTGGTATTCTAAGGAGAAATTATATTTTTCTGTAAATGGCTTATTCTCTGTGTATAGGATTCTGTAAAGTAAGACAATAAAACCAGCTGAATATCCATGCAGAATTTCTGCTGCTATACATTTCTGCAACATACATTCATTTTAAAGGCCTATATAAGGTAAAGAATAATAAAATAAACATTTACAAGAGAACTAAATGGTCATATAGTTTTTCTTGAATAGAGGTGGATGGTTTAGACCGTTTGTATTTGTAAATGTTTTCTACCTGTTCAACAGTAAGTTCTCACCTTGCTGGTATTTTTTTTCATTTGTTATGCTGTGTATGTACAGGAAATCAAGTGGCTTGATTTAAAGCAAGTAAAAACTGCCTTTGATTATGAATCAGTTGTGAAAGACTGCAACCTGTTGAGGATCTACAAACTAGAATTACATTGAATAACACTATTCTGTTTCAACAGTCAGTTGCATGAAAACATAGGGAGAAATGGCCTTTGAATAGCAATCAGTTCCATTCAGTTTAGCAGAGCCAGATTTTGATACCTTCACTCTTCCAAGCTTTTTCTTTGGCAAAAATAAATTTTATAAGTATTCATAATTTATAGAACTTTTGTATTTAAGACTACTTGTTTGGAATAAATCCTGCATTCAAATGAAAAAATGTATTGGTTCTGTATTTGTTTTTCATTTAACTGTAAATGCCACAGACTATTAAAAAAAATCCAGTATCTTTGCCAGGGTGCTGATGGCCAATAATGGTCCATCTCACAGCTGTAGCCAGCGTTCACATCAGCTGCATGGCTCAGGCCTGCCTCCTGCAGAGGAAAGATGTGTTGCCTTCTGTCTCACCAGCTGATGAGTCTCCAGCACGCAAATAGTTTTCCAACAGTGGTAGAATCTTTACAGTAGATATATTAAGCCCTTAGTGAGCCATATGCCTACAACTTACTTCATATAGGGACCAAGAGTAGTATTTGATGAACAGTTTTACAAGGTGATAAACTCCATGTGACAATCCCTTCAACTATAATTAGGCCTGCGCGAAACCTGGCTGCCACGTGCTGTGTGAAGGTGTGTGAGACTCATCATGGTATTCCAACCTTAATTACTACAGCCAATATATGTGGTACATGAGCTCAGTGACACAGTCCCTCAGCCTGGTTTCAGAAGGAAACATGGTTTATGAACTAAGGTGATGTTTCTGTCTAGACATCTGTCCACCCATCTAGGTCACGCATGTCCCAAGATGATCTTTGAGCTTTCTATCATATTGATGACATTTGAAAGAAGGGACAGAAATCTCATGGTTTCATTAAAGGGTAACTCAAGGTGGGAATCACCTCAGGAGGTCTCTGGTCCACCTTCCTGCTCACAGGAGGCAGATTGTCTTCAAAGTCAGGGCTGGCTGCCCAAGGCTTCATCCAGCTGAGGCTTGAAAATCTCTCAGGATGGAGACTGAACAGCCTCTCTGGACAGCCTGTGCTTCAGCCTGTAACACGGGCATGTTACAGGCTGATCATCTCTTCTTTCAACTCAGGCCAGTTGTCTTTCATCCTTCTGCCCTGCACCATCTCATGAGCTCCCTGGGAGCACTAGAGGCTTCTGTAATGCCCATCCCTCATCCAAGATATCTCTTAACAGACTTAACAAGCCCAGCTCTGCCAGCCTCTCCTCACAGGGAAAGTGCCCCAGCCCCACCATCTCAGTGGCCTCCCCTGAATTTGGTTCAGTATCAATTTGGTTATTGATATCTTCTACTGGGGAGTCCAAAGTTGGATGCAAGATCTAGATGTGGTCTAACAAGTACTAAGTTGAGGGGGATAATGACTTCCTTCAACCTCTGGCTCTGCCCCTTCATACAGCCAGAGCTGCTGTGTGCCATTGTTGCTGTCAGGACTCACCAATGGCTCATCTTCTTCTCACTGTGCACCAGGACCCCCAGGGCTGTTTCCTCAGAGCTGCTCCCAACAACTAGTCCCAACCCATCCCAGCACACAGGCGGCTTCTTCCCATGACAGAGGTCCAAAAACTCCAGCAGAGCCTGATGACACCCCCTCAGTCCTCAGGGCTCTGTTGCCCTCTCCCATGGCTCAGGACACTATTTCAGCCCAGCCTGAAGCCCCACCACTCCTGTAGATCATTGGTCTCCATCTCCCCACTGCCTGCCTAGCCACCCATGGGCCCCACTGAGCCTAGCCCTGTCTACAGGCTGACAGACCCAGGACCAGGTAGCTATGCCAGAGCTGTGTTTGACCCTAGCTTCCCTCACAGGAACTGATCCTATTCTGCAGATTGTTGTCACTGCCTGACTTCAGCCCTGCCCTGTCCCCACATCCTGCTGGCTGATATGGCCTCTTGGCTGCCCCAGATGCTGTTAGCCACATGCAGGGCAGGGTGATGTCCTGCTGACAGCCACGCTGCTGTGCTACTCAGTCCCGTTTCCCAGGGAGCAGCCTGCCCTTTGTATTCCTTGGCACCCAAGTGCAAAAATCCTGCTGAATTTCATGGACCATTCCGTCACTCCGTCCAGGTTCCTCAGGATTGCAGCTCTGCACTTAGGCAGACTGACTAGTCCTCCTGTCTGGCATCATCTGCAAACCCAGTGATGGAGCTCTCCGTCACTTCATCGCAGGCCAGGTCCCTGCAGCGCTGTCATTGCTACCAGCTGCTGGATAGTGATAATCTATTAACCTGCCTCCTCAAAGCTTAAGCAACTATCTTGGTGGTTTTTCACTCATCTGGTTGCTCCCCATCCAGACTATAACATCCTAGCTCAGATACAAGAGCATTGTGGAAAACTATGCTAAATTCAAGGTAAATGATATTCCTTGCTCTCCATTCATAGGATCATAGAAAATTTTGAGTTGGAAGCAACCTTCAAGATCATCTAGTTCCAAACCCTCTGCCATGTCTTTCTAGACCAGGATGCTCAAAGCCCTGTCCAACCCAGCTTTGAAGGCAGAATTGGGGCATCCACAACTTCTCTGGGCAACTTGTACCAGTGCCTCACCTCCATCACAACAGGGAAGAATTTCTCCATAACATCTAATCTAAATCTACTCTCTTTCAGTTTGAAGCCATTCCCCCTTGTCCTATCATTACATGTCCTAATCAGAAGTCCCTCTCCACCCTTTCTGTAGGCCCCCCCTTGGATACTGGAAGATGCTATAAGGTCTCCCTGGAGGCTGAACAACCTCAGCCTTCTCAGCCTGTCTCCACAGGAGAGGTACCCAGAGTACCAGAGAGGTACTCTGACCATCTTCGTGGTCTCCTCTGGACTTGCTTTAACAGGTCCATGTCCTTTCCGTGCTGAGGATAGAACCAGACAACACTTCAGGTGGGGTCTCACCAGACTGGAGTAGAGGGGCAGAATCACCTCCTTAGACCTGCTGGCCACACTGCTTTTGATGTAGCCCAGGATATAATTGCCTTTCAAGCACACATTGCTGGATCATGTTCAGCCTCTCATCCACTAATACCTCCATATTGCGGGCACAGGGCTGCTTTCAATCCATTCCTGCCTTTTGAGCATTCCTGCACAGCCAGTTTATTGCCAAAGGCAAATGGATCTGCCAGGCATGGCTGGCCCTTGATCAATCTACACTGACTGCTCCCAGTCACCTTCTCAAACGTGCTCCCAGCTGGTGCAGAGGGAGAAAAGTTGCCCTCACTGATCCCTACACTGACAGCCACAGCCAGGTCTGTGCTACCTGGCCAAGAAGTACATACATAACTCCAGTTTTCTCCTGCCTGTTGGGACTGTCACACTTGGTATGCCAGTGGAGATCTGTGGCTATCAAAAGGGTATTGAGGAGACTAAAGACAAAAGCAAGGAGGAAACCAGACTTGGTAATTCCCCATTCAAGGAACCTGTTTTTCATGGTCTGTACACATAGAGACTTGAAGTTCATGTTATTCAAAAACAGGCAGCATTCATTTGTGCTCTTGTTACTTTGCATGTGAAAATCCAGGCTTGCCCAGAAGCCTGATTTAATTCTCCTACAGCCTTGCAAGCCTCCCATTTAGTGACACCCTGATACACTTTCTAGTAGCTGCAAATGCTTCTAGTAAAAATTATAAAACAACATTAGGAGACAAATCATTGGAGTTTTTCCCTCTCTACTTGTATCCCAACATTTACCGTCCATGAAATTACTTTGTTGTTACATTTTCTAGAGCATAATGCAGTGATCCCTCTTTCCCCATCACCAGGGATTACTGTTCTAGGGAGGGCCACCAGCAGCATCTCACCCACAGGCCGCAGGAGCACTTGAGCACGGGTGTGTGCATGAGCCACGGTAGGATGAGGCATGAGTTCAGCCTCGTCCTTGGGACAGAGAGCTGAGCCCGGTGCCAGGGAACAACACCGGTGTGTCCCAACTGAGCCACTGCTGTGTCCTTCACTTTAAATCCAGTCGCTGTGGGAAATCCTGGAAACAGCAAGGGGGAATTTTAAATTATGCCGGGGTTTGTTTTGTTGTTTTGGGGGTTTTTTTAATCCCTTTACAGCAATCTCTGTACATAAATTGGCACAGGCAGCAACAATAAGATTTAGAGAAAGATGATTTTTTCCTCTTGAAATTCCAGACCAGCTGTTCCCATTGCTGGCTGAATTGTATCCTAACCACAGGCAATGTGTTTTTTGAAGGGGAGGCCACACACACACACACACACACACACACACACACACACACACACACACACACATACAGACACACACAGACACACACTCTAATCATCGGCTCTTCAGCGTGTCCTGCATAGCTCCCACAGTCAGGGAAGGAAAACTTCTCAGGACAGGCAAGCGCTGGGCGCAGGGCAGCCGCCCGCAGACCAGCGGGTCCGAGCCCTTATCCCCGCTCTCACACGGGATTTCTTGTATTTTCCGCCGCTCTAATAAAGTGCACGGCTCCCAGCCCAGCCCAGTGCCC